>JAVFBZ010196110.1:0-14143 GCA_032466195.1 Katharina tunicata | reverse complement strand
GTTCATTCGAGAGGACTGTCTTTTCGTTAAAGTGATTATATGAATTCAGTATGAATTCAGGAATGTATCAGATGGAACATATCAATGTTTTCTGAATTTAAGACTATATCAGATGGTTCGCATCAGTATTATCTAATTAACAACTGTATCACATAGTATCTGATTCACAACTGTATCAGATTAATCGCATTAGTATTCTCTGCTTCACGACTGTATCAGATGGATCATACCAATGTTTTCTGAATTCACGACTGTATCAGATGGTTCGCATCTGTATTCTCTGATTAGCAACTGTATCACATGGATAGCATCAGTGGTTGGTTATTGGTTATTTATTTGAAGGGCAGCTCCATTCGTTTGAATGATGTGCGCCATCAAGATTGCATCAGTATTATCTGATTCACGACTGTATCAGATAGATTGCAACAGTATTATCTGATTCACAACTCTATCAAATGGATCGTAACTGTATTCCCTGATAAACGACTGTATCACATGGATCGCATCAGTATTCTCTGATTCACGACTATATCAGATGGATTGCATCAGTATTCTCTGATTCACTACGGTATCAGATAGATCGCATCACTAGTCTATGATTAACGACTGTATCTGATAAATCACATCAGCATTCTTTGATTCACGACTGTATCAGATGGATCGCATCAGTATAATCTGATTCACGACTGTATCCGATGAAATCGCATCAGTCTTCTCTGATTTACGACTGTATCAAATGGATCACATCAGCATTCTCTGCATTCAGGGCTGTATCAGATGGTCAGCATCAGTATTCTATGAATTTCGAACTGTATCATGTGAATCGAATCAGTATTCTCTGATTCAAGGAATTCACGACTGTATCAGGTGGATGACACCAGATGGCTACGATCGGCATTTTTTGAATTCAGGCCTGTATCAGATCGCCCGTATCAGGATTATCTGAATTCAGGACTATTTTCGTTGCTTGATGATTATAACGCAACACCACTACTACAAAGAACGCCTCTCCGGTGAATAACAGACAGCAACAAAAGCTGGCATGGATGCAGAACATCACGTGACTACGTCACCAGTTGACAATTTATGTTTAAAAAAACTCCCTTCCAGTTGTGGGACGTAATATATCTTGTATTTTGCAACATGTATATGATACCATCATGGATAAAATACTAGGGAGTTAAAGAAGATTTTCAATTAATAAATGTTGCTACTATCGGAGTAGTTTTTTTAGAGGCTGGTCACATACACAGGACTTTCCAATTAGTACTGTGCACCTTTGGGCCTTGTATCCGCGAAAGTTTGTCACAATGTTAAAAAGAGAATTGTTCATGTAAAATTACAGGTACATGAAAAATATATTGCAAACGAAGTGCGCTGTACCTCTCGTTGTATCAGCTCTCTTTGACTAACCTCAGTCCTAGTATCAACCTAACTGTTTAAAGGGGAATTAAACAAATCTGTTCCCAAAACTGTTATTACATTTTTGTAGGATTTGTCAATTCCCATTGAAAGCCACTTAAATTGCATTGTAGGAAGTTAAATGTATGGTGGACGTTTTGTACCATGGTTTATTTATGTATTTCTTGCTGATATAAATGAATCAAACTATTGACAACTTAACCCTAGCAAAACAGACCATGTACGGGTGTACATAATAAAGTAATATATTTGATCCACATCATTTCAATATACATTTACTTCCTGCCCCTTGAAGCTTTATAGATTCTGCTGTAGTCCAGTCTGAGACAACTCGAGCTGATCCTTTGTCACGTATCCCGCACCGTACCTATTATTTTTATATATTGTCCCCTTTCTTTCTTATTTATTTAACCACAAATGTAGGTGCAGCAGTGATTTACATATCACCAAATCTAATACAATGCATGTAGTTAATAATTTTTGTTTACCTTTGCCAAAACCAGAGTATACAGCACATTTCATTATCTTTCCAAGGGCAGGCGGTTCACAGGTATCTACGTTCATTCGGGAAACTTGGCCGTCGGCACATGGTTCTGCATAACTTGCTCCGTCCCACCCCGTGCAAGAATAACACGATAGCCCTATGATTATAGACAAAGAATGCCAAGATAAGAATGGCTTGTTATACAGTTAGAGTATAAATAAACATGAATCGACAAAATGTATACAATTTATCAAAATGGTTCATTGCTAACATTTATTTGTTTATTCAATTGGTAGTAATGCCGTACGCAATGGTTCTTTAACTCTTAGGACTTTCTGTCTGGTTGGTGTTTTCTTAAAACCCAAGCGGATACATCGTAAAAGACACAGAGCAATATACGAAGCCACATGACACTTTCCTTGTGAGTGGACAGTCGCAGGAAAACTGAAAGATTGGAGCAATACATTGACTCAACAGTCCAGTGTGTAAACAAATGTTATAAACGTTATTGTTAATTTATTTAATCTATTAGGACAAGACAAATTCTCGCCACAATGCATTAATATCCGCGATGCAAACCTGTAAAAAAAGAAAATGCATGGAAGATGGCTCAACAGTCAAGTGTGTAAACAACAGATTGTTGTTATTATTAATGTATTTAAGCTATTAAGAAAAGAAAAATTCTCGCAGAAATGCTTTAATATTCTCGATGCAAACCTGTAAAAATAAACTGTCGTTTGTTACCCTTTCCACCAAATTTCAGCGGTGATTCCTTACCTGCTGTTATGGGCACAAGACAGAGACATACAGCAGCTAATAGGCCGCTCGACATTTTCAAAGATTTTGGCGAATCAGGTGCAAGTCTGAAAAAAAAAAGATATCTTTCACTTAAATTATTCCGAATATTTGTGATTTATCGGTATTGGATCAGATTGCTTATTTCTATTAAATATACAACCAAATTCTGACCATTTTCAACCATGTTTTGAGTAAGGGACAAGACAATAAAGCAGAAATTATTATAAGTGGTGACTTTGATCTTTACATCGTTATCTAAATATATTAAATCCATTTACCATACCGATATCCCTGTGCCAGTGTGATTAATATAGGCAAAAATACATAATACATTAAGGCATCTAAACATTTTTTACTAAAACGAAGAAATGAATATCGTAGCGTTAGTGTATGCATATAGAATAACATCATCGTTCAATATATGTTCTTACAGACGGCGGTTCCTTTCTATTCCTGTCCCTCTAAGAAGTAGGGTTGGTCCTTGCAATGCTCAGATTTAACTGGGCTACTTGACTTTTATACGACTTGTAAAATAGCACAGTTACCAAAGTGTACATCTCAATTCGCCTTGATAGGGTTACATAAACATGAACATTTCGAGATCGCCAAGCTATGAGTTACTCCGAGGCCTAAGCAAATATACAACACAAACACAGATAAAAGATTAACTTCATTTATCATAACCAGACTGTGTTTAACTAACGAACTCTGATTTAGAACATCGCTCCAACATGTTATTTGTTTTGAACGGGAAAGTTTTTTTCCGTTTTTGTCTGCAACATTTTGCCTAACTAACATTTGTGTTCTGAAAAAGATAATAATTACATAGTTATATTACGGCAAAGAGTTGTCTTCGGTCGGTAAATATATAAATAAATATATGAATAGGAATGTATCAAGATTTCAAGGTCTTGCTGGACCCTCATGGCTCGAATTTAAACAATTTTGTTTATTGCTTAGATACAAAGACAAGTATTCGAACTTGATGCTGGCACAAACACTAATATGAAATTCTTATTAAAAACAACACTTAATTAAGTTTGTCATGAGCTTGCCCAAGTCGTTGATAGTGAACTATTGACAAGGTGTTAAGTGATTTAAAGGACCATCGCACTAGTTCATCTAATCAAACAGATTAGATGAATGAATTCAGTCTGGCCATTGTGCGTTCTACCGTATGAGATGTGTAACAGTAAGTATGGGTGTTCAATCCGGGATATAAACTGTGCATGCCCTGTTTTTTATGAACGATATAGCATGCCAGGCTCTTTTAACTGTAGCAGTTGTAAAGTTGTTATCAATTGTCTTTCAGTATAGCTGTAGATGGCGCTTTCTTGTCATTGGCGAAACTAAAGCGGAAAAAACGAACGTCAAAACCACGAATCTTTCTTTCTCGGAAAAGGAGAATTAATTGAGGTAGATAAATACAAACACGTTGGTGTTACAATCAAAAATGAAAATAGCAAGCAAAAGACAATTGAAGCAACTGTAGGGAAATCAAGACGGACAGTTTATGCCACCGTAACAGACGGCTTACATCCGTCTGGTCTCAGCTGTGAGGTGTTATCAAAAGTGTATTGGTCTGTATGTGTTCCAACATTAACTTACGGATGTCAGGTAACTTATTATGACAAAGGGGAAATCCAATGTCTCCAGAAATCCCACAGAGGTATGGCAAAACAAATACAAAGGTTACCATCTAATGCATGTAATATACCCTCCACAGCTCTCCTTTGTTGGCGGTCTATATCTAGCTACATAGATTTAATAAAATTAATGTTTGTTTGGCAAATGTTATCACTGTGCGCAGACAGCGTGTTTAAAACGATATTTAGCTGTCGCTATTTTATCATCTTCTCGAATACGGTTTAGAGTCTAAGTTAGCGGCTGTGCTTGAGCAAGGAGTTATGTTTTCCAAAAGTGATTGGCTCATAAAAGCTAATAATGTTAAAAATCCCATAGAACATGCTAAATGGAGGTTTAACCTCGTTAATATATACCAAACTCCAATTGTTTAGAACAGTGATTCCCCAAAATAAATTATGTGTTTGGTGGGAACTCTCTGCTGAGTACAGTCGTGTTAACAGTAAACCAAATATTCACAGACGTGATCGTACATGTGATCTATGCGAGTCAGGTGAAATGGAAGACGTCTATCATTTCCTTATGTCATGTCATACACTGTCCAGCGAAAGGAAAATGTTACCTGATAGGTTTATATCCCTTATCCCAGATGTTCTGTCACCAGGAATTGCTTTTTTTTTAATTTACATGGGTTTGGAGTACCCTTTGGAGAATATAAAATATGTCAGACTCCAATGTTGTCAATTTGTTACCAAAAAGTATGATTACAGGAATTTAAAGTTATATAATGCGCCATAGACATTTGTTGCGCGCTAAAGACTACTATGCAGCAGTGCGCACTTTATGCTCTGCCTAATGTTTCATGTTTGTTTGAGGAAACAACGATTAAGCATTACCAATATAACTATCACTTTAATATTGCAGAAATGTTAAATACCATGTACATGCGCTTAGAACAAAGAAGAGGCCGCTATTTAAGTGCAGCGATAGTGACGCTGTTTAATTTCTTTATTTATTCAACAAAAAACATGTCACGACTTGTGTAATATATAAAAACAAACAAGTAATAATAAATGGAAACAGTATTCAACGGGTTTGCGGATTAAGTATCATAGCGGATTACCCAGTGGCTATTATAACAATCTCACTGGGGAACAAGTATACACCATAAAAGTCTAAAACACAAATATCAGTGCTATATTACAATAAATTTTGTCATATACAGATACACATAAATTAAATTAACCAATATTATATACATATTAAATATTAAGGAAAGTGGCATCTGTATACTGAGTTGCTCCATTTAGGAAATTCGAATTCCTCAGATTGTCTTTCAATTTCCGATACTTTAGCGTACTCAAAGTATCATACTCAGTTGATCTTTTGTCATCCATCCGTTGTGAGTTAACACACGCAGGCACCAGTCACTTCAAGGCAGACAGTAGACAAACTTTAATTGCGTTTTTAAAGCAATTCAGATTTTGGCAGATTCTACATTTCAAAAGCTCATTTCTAGAAAACTTTTCATCGTACATGTAGAAACTTCACATTTGTTGCATCGCAAAGAGCATCAACGAAAGCCACCCGCCCCCCAACCTGTGTAGTAACGTAATTAGATAATACACTTTCGTTGTTTCGTGCTTTACACTTGACTTTTCCTTATGTGGACGACGTGATTAACTGTCCTTGCATAATACTCTAACCTCTGCCATATCTGTATGTGTGGGGTAATATGATAAACTGTCGTTGTATCATTCATTTGTTACAAAAGTGTAAGCTTTGCGATTTGTCACATCTGTGTCTGATTGAACTGGCTGAACCGTATGTGCCCAAAGATTTACACGTTAGTCCGTTTTAAACACTTTGTTTATGACTTGGAATATATTCACCTTTGAAATGGTTTCCGATTTCATAAATGATAAGTAGAACAATGTTGATTTCCTTACTGCATTTCAAAAATGCTCCCTTTCCCGTAATGTATTTTCAGCTATTGGCTTCTTATTGTAAACTTAACTGCTGCAGTGCTTTATATTTCTGTTCAACGTTATACAGATTTGTTGCTTTTTGATGCAAAATAATGGTCGATAAAGGAAAAACATACCATACAGGCAGATATACATCAACCTGTGGATCTTGAGTTCCTAAAATAAATTAAATATGAATAAAATGTCATCATTATTATTGTTGTTTTGTTTGTCGTTCTGTTCATAGTAAGCGTCAACACACAAAAAAACTGGCCAGGCCCTTCACCTGCATATAAAATCAATTCATCCAGGGTCATTATTCAAATCTAAGTTACGTTATTATTTGCTGCATACTGTTTAGGTTAGTTTCTGTGGTCTGTGGACAGAGGTGTGTGTGCGAATGGTTGGTATGTGTGTTTGTTTATATTTTAATTTTATACTTGTAAATTTATATATGCATTAGTATTAACACCATTACAATTCAGAATACTAGGCCTGTTTATATTATTAATTCATTACTTCGATGGGATAGAGCAAGCCCTATGGGGGTTTTATTCCCACCACTTATTTCTGTATTTTTTATATATTGTATGGTGATTAAATCAAATTAAATCAAATCAAATCACCTCGAACGCAGCCTTTTATTTGCTAGCACATTCGTCATTGAATTTTAAACTCCAATAGTTCATGCCTTACTGCATGTCCTGACGTCGATTAGAAGCATTTTTAGCGTGGATGTTACCGAAAGCTGCACAATTCTTTTTCAAAGGATTTCAAGTCACCGAGTTCTCTTTTGAAAACCTCAGCCTGATACAAATTACTGTAGGACAGAGGTAAGTCTACACTTTGGAGTTGTTTGGGGATATTTCACAATATATTGGTCATCTAACAGTAATGTATCATGCGCGTAGTCAGGGGTAACGGCATATTATCATGTTCACGTTGTAGAGCATACACAATGTTTTCCGGTTTACTTTTAGCTATATTTGAGCGGGTGGTTGAGCAGGTCTACCCCAGGGGTCTCTGGCGATTTCTTAATGGTGTTACAAAACGCCTTTCAGCCAATGAAAGCGTTCTATTAGGCATTATATTAGCGTTGTTATATCTCGATGCCGTTCAAGGTTCTTAATACATATTTTAACACATATGTTTTTAATTGGTTGCCAGAGAATTTACAAAATTAACCAAAATTAAGCCAGATTTAACGGAGAAGTCAACCTGGTCCGCGCATTTGGTAAATAATAAAAGATTAGGTAAACGGTGTCACATCCTTATACCTCGTCGTTCACATCGACGGATCACTGGACGGACAGATGGGATGGGCGGAGTATGGTCAAATTGAACACATACTCCTTTTAGAATCATAGGAGTTTACAGGAGAGCCCTACTGATTTTCTTTATTGTACTTTGGAGTTTATGATTCGGGGCTCCGAAGGAAGAAAAGTATGTATTGTATATACAAGGCATATAACATTGAATGAGTGCAATAGAGCAGCTACCAAAACAGCATACTAATACTATTTCAAATTATTTGCCAATATTGGTATGGTGTTCAAGCTCACTCATATGACGGTGGGGAATTCTAACAATTCACACGGACATTTACACGAACCAAACAACGTGAAGTCACTAAGTTTTAGCCATGTTGAAAAGTAATAAATCATTTTTAAAGTCTTTGATCTTGTCAAACTAAACACGAATTTTCTTGAGCAGTAACCAAAGACGCGTTTTGTGTGCCGGTAGATTTACTTTCAAATGACCTTGACGCAATACCAAGTAAGTAATATCCGTGTTGGGCTAGAGAGAGAGAGAGAGAGATGCACACTTTGTGCAAAATAATGACCAATTCCATTATGGCCCGAACGATTCGATGTTCTAAGAGGTTGGTATCCTAGCGATAAAACAAACATATCTCCTACATAGACAGAAGATCACTATTTTTGCGCGTATCTAGGTCAAGTGTTCACGCATATCACCGACGGTTCACTATGATTGTCGAAATAATAATACCAGGTCCAAAAGCTAGCCATGAGGTACACATAGGGAGTAAATCAACCTGATCACGCCAGATCTCCCGCAAGATAGATCTCTGAGGCCTCATCGGGGTGTGTTTCCGCATGATTTGGGGGTTCAAAGATTTAACTAGAAATTGATTGTAAGATAATTTTGACTGCCTAATATATCCCAAACTGTGTGTCTTATTCCAGACTTTAGTTTATAAATAAACACCAATCCTATGTACGACAAAATCTCGCGTGGTTCCCTTCTCCGTAAACTCGTACCTTTTTACAATTATTATTACTAAGATAAAATGTACGACTTTGGCGGCAGGGTGCTGGACTACTTTAAAATGTCCCG
The DNA here is from genome assembly GCA_032466195.1 of Katharina tunicata. Taxonomy (NCBI): domain Eukaryota; kingdom Metazoa; phylum Mollusca; class Polyplacophora; order Chitonida; family Mopaliidae; genus Katharina; species Katharina tunicata. Next base: position 5,530 of record JAVFBZ010196110.1, on the reverse strand, counting down.
ACGAGACATCAGAGATCTATCTTCCAAGATCTCGCGTGATCAGAATGGGCGTAAATATGTCCAAAACACAACCCATGGACCGATTTCATGTGTGTCGAACTACCGAAGACCATTCAATTCTAAAACCGCACAATAGTTAGGTGCCGTCTGTCGAAGTTGATAATGTGTATCAATCTGATCTCGAGAGATATCCTATGTATGACGAGGACAAGATAGATCTCTGAGATATTTAAGCTGTTTGTGTCATAACGTGCACATGGTACGTTTTCTGCGAGTTTTTGCTCGCTTTAACAATTATACGGTACACGAGACACATGTCCCACATGTCCCACATGTCCACACGAGGCCTCATAGATCTATCTTGTTCTGGTAATGCAAAGGTAAACGGGAATACCATATAAGTGTAATGGCATTGTGTACAGAGTTTAAATACCACACAACACACATTTAGCAATGAATCAGGTGCATTAACACCAAGGCATATTAGAGCTTTTCGAAAAGTACCTTGCGAATGAAATCAATAGAACAAGATTGATTATATTTACCATTATTTTGTCACTACACTGTCAAACTATCGACACTACTCCATAACAATCTTGACCTATTTAACCCGAAGATGGGTATATTTATGATGAAATAATTAAATTCTCGTGGTGTTACCTGTTGGGTGCCATTTTACAAATGAAGTGTGTAGATACATTATATAGGTTTTGGCAGTTTTGAAGGGACATTTTACGTAATGTTAAATGCAGACGTCGAAAAAAACCAATTTTTCGTGGCACAATCCGCGTCGGACGAACAAACTTTAACGATTTTCAAAACGGCCAGTAGTCATTGCAAAATGATACCTAGGCAATTGTTAACAAATGAATGTGCTATTAAAAGTCTATAGAAGGCGGCGTTCATAGACACGGCATTCGGAGGTGTTGCAAAGTTTACAACCTGTATATAATTAACTTATATTCTGGTGGTATTATTATCTTAACATACTTCGTGTTGGTAATAATTTGATAAATATGTCATGCTCCTGTAAACTAGCGATGTTGAGATAAATATTCTGTCGGGAAAATGTCCACCAAATCAATTTGTAGAACATATACCGAAGGTAAAACAATCGCTATGGCTCTCTATAGTTTCGTAAAATGAACATTTCTATAAATTTATTTTGTTTACATATTTAGAACTAAAAAATAAAATTCTGAATGATTTTTTTCTGTGCAAATTAATACAAGCACATTTCTGTAAAGTGCTGGTCAATCTTTATTACCTGGGTATGCCTATAGCAATCCGTGTGCACTAAATCTTTGACCCAATTTTAATCTTTTGTGTCACGATTTTTCTCAAGCTTATTTCACAAGGGCAGAATATAAGCTTTGAAAGCATTCACGGAGCTAACAAAAATATAAAAAGAAAAAATGTCGCATTCAAGATATATCCAAGAACCCTAAAAGAAACGGCGTACGTCACTTACTTATACCTACGATGGATTTGTTAACGATCCTGTATTGTCCATTGTGATTTGGTTACTAACACTAAGTTTGGGTGATGTTTCCAGTTTATAAAAAGAGGCGCGCGGGGTGCACTTTCCATTTTGCACAGATTTCTTCATTAAATTTTACCAAACAGAATCAGATCTGGGGTAAGTGAGTTCAGACTTTCTCATATCACTCATGGATATATCTATATATATATGCGAAATACACCACTCTATTTTATATTTTCTGTCAGGAAATTTGGTGGTTAACTTTCCAAGTCGTTTTTTAATCATTATTAAATTGATAAAAAATATGGGTTGAGTCGTGTCAGTCTCTTAATGTAATAGCCAAGGAAGGTTACATTTACCTATACCTTCCTTGGCTTTTAAATTTATTAGATTCACCTTAAAAATATTTTTCGTGACAAAAGAATCATACAACATGTATATCTAAGATATATTTTGCAAACGGCCCTTTTCATGTTGTTAATCTGTTTTGCTAACCAAAGTCCGTATATATGCGGTGTTGCTGTTTGAGGTTGACACCATAACTGACACCAATTAAACTATAGGAGACAGGCTCGTGTAGTTATGGTGCCAACCATTATTTTGAATGGAGCCGCCAAAATTATAACTATGTATGTATGTATGTATGCAAACTGTCTTTCTTTACTGTTTTAGTTGTTTGCGAAAGTGTTTTGTTTATTATTTTGTAGTTCAAGATATGTCCATGGGATGATATGTCAAATTATTCAGTGGAAATATTATATATTCTATCAATATTAATAATAATATGTTGATTTGTTTTGAATAAGCGAATATTAAATGACATATTATATTCGCTAAATATGATACTTTGACATAATTTCAATTAAAGATTTTGGTTTAACCAGTACTTTGGTTTGACCAGTAGTATGTTCCCTTCCCCAGGCCGACTAATGTCATCAAAGGAAAATAAAACAAAACAATTTAGTCAGAAGCTGTTCATCCATAAGAAGTTTACCTGTGTTATTGAACAACCAACTTCTAAATGCCACTTAAAGAAGTTGTACACTCCCGTTTTCAACACAGATTTATCTTACTATATAAAGGGGAAGAAAAAAGTTGTACTCAAATTATAGACCATACCATTTTTGTAGAATTCCTCTTTTTCCACTGTTTCTCTTTCGGTGGGTTAAATTTTGATTATTTTTTGTTATTATTATCTACAAAAGTAAATAACTAAAGCATGGCATAGGGGTCCACAATACATTTTACCTTGTATTTAATTCAAGTGTCTTTCAGTGAAAAATGACGAATTCTACAAAAATTGTTACGGCAGATTTATTAACACCTTGCTATGGTCTATAATTGAAGTATGACTTATTTTCTTCCCCTTAATATAGTAAGATAAACCTGTGTTGAAAACGGTAGTGTAAAACTTCTTTAAGTGGCATTTAGCAGTTGGTTGTTCAATAACACAGGTAAACTACTTAAGGATGAACAACCTCTGACTTAATTAACACGACGTTTCTGTGTTGGTTACCACGCCGATGTGAGTACCAACACCAAAACGTCGTGTTAAGTTGTTCATTCATAAGTAGTTTACCTGTGTAATAGAGAGAGTCCACCCAAATTAGTAAAAGATGTTTAGTCCGATAACCGCCTCGTGAGGCAATCAGAAACAGAACTAGGAATACATAAACTCATTTTGAGATAGTTTATAACTAATTTTTGAGTAATTTAGAGAATAAGGGGACGAAGAGCTAGTTTTCCCGTTGAGAAAATATGAGGTAATATTCTTTCAACTGTTTTGATAAATTGATAACACGAATTGTCACACTTTGAATAAACAAAATAGGTTTCGAACGCATAAGGTACGATTTTCCACTGCGTGTATCACCATACATTGAAAAAGGACAAATTATATAACAAAACATTACAAATGGGAATTTTTGTATTAAGGTAATTTACAACGCGCCTAATGTGTCCAGTTTCCTTACAAGCTTTTTACAAATGCTATCGGTGTAAACGTTGCAATTAAGCCTCGTTGTTTATTAGTGCATGTGCATCGATCAGGAAAGACTATTGAAAGACCGTTAAGAGCAGATAATGGTGTGAAATAGTATACACGGGTCGAGGCCAAGTGGTTGTGTGTGTATAAATTAATATGTTGTAAATATCAACGTTTGTTATTCCAAACCTTATATTTTTGTATAAATGTAGAGAAAGAAAATTGTGCTTGCCTCCGCCGGGATTCGAACTCGGGTCTTCCATATTCTACTGAGTCTACCTCAATAAAACCAGAATCAATCCACGGTAATTCTTTTGATGTCTTGAAATGACAGATGCACTCTTAATTCTTACACCCAAAAAGGGCTACCTTTATTATGTAATTGCTATATGTATGTTTTTTTATTTTTTTATTTTTTTATTTTTTTTTTTTGTTATTGTTTTTTATTTATATTTTTTTTGGTTTACTTTGCCATCTGTTATCTATCACATATTATCAGCTCTGTTAATTGATTTAATATCTGTATGAGTTTGAATTTAATAGACTAAACAAAACTAAACTAAATATAAACTAAGCCCATAAATCTACCTTTTTCAGTTTGCCATCGTCTTGGGACAATACAGCATGAGTTCCGGATTGCTAACAGTGATCTTTTTGTGCCTTGCTGCTCCTAAGGCAACAGGTAAGATGTCAACATGTTAGGTGCAAAGATTAAAAGTGGCCATAACAAAGGTGATGCCATTGATTATCTCCGTTCTTATTCTAAAATAATTCAAATATAAAAGTTAAAGTGTAAACTACAATAACGTGGAAGTTGCAAAAATAATCTCGTAGCATAAACAGGTTAACTAAAGTGAACATGGATATATCAATTTATTAGTTGCCCCCTCTCATAATATCACAACTATGGTGAGATGGCGACTTAAGACAGGCTGTATTCTGTACTGTCTCAACGTGCTGGGCAGGAAGTGACATGAATAAAGCAATTAGGCTGTTTTGTGGTTTATAGCCACATAACATTTAGTTATAATGAGAAATGTTTTAAACGACAGATTAATCTTTTTTCGATTGAAACAAGTATTTTGCAGTGAAGTGAAGTTTCATAACTTCTTCATTATTATTTCCCAGGAAGTGTTGACACAGTTGCTAGTGTCTTTCTCGCTTATATTATAATTGACACAAATACTAGCAACTGTATATTATACTTGACAAAGACACTAGCAAATGTATGTTATGCTTGATAAAGACACAAACAACTGTATATTATAATTGACAAAGACACTTACAACTTAATTATACTACACAAAGACACTAGCAACGGTATGTTATACTTGACAAAGACACTAGCAACTGTATGTTATACTTGATAAAGACACTAGCAACTGTATATTATACTTGACAACGACAATTACAACTGTATATTATACTTGACAAAAACAATTACAACTGTATGTTATACTTGACAAAGACACTAACAACCGTATATTATACTTGACAATGACACTAGCAATAGTATGTTATACATGACAAAGACACTAGCAACTGTGTGTTATACTTGATAAAGACACTAACAACTGTATGTTATACTTGACAGAGTCACTAGTAACTGTATGACACTGACAACTGTATATTATAGTTGACAAAGACACTAGCAACTGTATATATTACTTGACAAAGACACTAGCAACTGTATGTTACACTTGACAAAGACACTAGTAACTGTGTGTTGTACTTGACAAAGACACTAGCAACTGTATGTTATACTTGATAAAGACATTAGCAACTGTATGTTATACTTGACAAAGTCACTAGTAACTGTATGACACTGACAACTGTATATTATAGTTGACAAAGACACTAGCAACTGTATATATTACTTGACAAAGACACTAGCAACTGTATGTTACACTTGACAAAGACACTAGTAACTGTGTGTTGTACTTGACAAAGACACTAGCAACTGTATGTTATACTTGATAAAGACATTAGCAACTGTATGTTATACTTGACAAAGTCACTAGTAACTGTATGACACTGACAACTGTATATTATAGTTGACAAAG
>JAVFBZ010196088.1:0-14144 GCA_032466195.1 Katharina tunicata | reverse complement strand
GTAGCTCAGTCGGTTAGAGCGTTGGCCCTGATAGCCAGAGACCCGAGTTCGAATCCCGGTGGAGGCAAGCGAAATTTCCTTTCTCTACATTTATACAAAAATATATATATCTATATATACAACTTTAATTATTCGATATCCCTGTGCCAGTGCGATTACTCTTGACAAAGATAAACAACCTTGTTATTTACAAATCATCATGGCTAACGACTTAACTTCGCTTTCTTGTTCTCAAATGATAAAGTTTTCTGGTTTTACGGTTGAAATTTTGGTAAAGAAGGTGTGTTGGATATTGCTTAACGGGAAACGTTTACGTGTTCTCCCGGTAAATCAGACTCAACAGGTTGTTTTCACAAATAGAGCACAATCTTGTGTTTTTGGAGCTTCATTGGAACATTATTAAATTCCTTGCTCCATCAATTTCAGCTGTATTGGAATTGTATTCGATAAAAACCTGACTTGGTCCAAACTTACACATTCATAAAAGTGTCAGAAGTCTTTAATTGTGGTCAAATGTGCCTTCAACGTCATGGGGTGTAGACATACAATGCCGACTTACATACACATGGAAAAAAGATAGCGCCACTTCCGGAAAGTTGTGGATATTTAAGTGGCCTCCTTGTGCGGCATCTAACGGGTTTTAAAGCGGTTCCGAAGGGTTATTGTAGACTGGCCAGCGAATATTCCACACACGGCCAAGAACAATTCGTTGAAGGGCCGTATCCTCAGATAGAGGACCTTTATTTACTAAAAACGCTCGATAACTACTGTAGGTAAAAAACCCTTTCTCACGTAGGTTATGCTTTAGATATTTATAGGTCAGTTTATGGTCTTGGTTGCAAAGTTTCACAGATGCTTCAAAGACAAGTATTATATAACTTGGGAAGTGAAAAAATTGTTTTGTGTCCCAGATCTAAACTATAATTAATTACCTTAAGCGTTTTAAGACCATCTTTCCTGTTTAGGGCAGATTGGGCTTGCTAAGATAGAAGTTGATATTTGGAACTGGCTCGAGTTATTGTTATGTCAGATTCCTTGTGCGCAATACAGTAAAAAAAAAATGTGGAGATCATATCAATTGTTACATTTACATTACCACCCAGAAACCCATTAAATTGAAATAGCAGAAATGTTTATAACAAACGTAAATTGTAATATCGGACAAGCGCTTTTCTGTATGACAACAGTCGAGGGGCGGGTCAGATAAACGTAGATTTCTACATTAATTGTAAAATTCTAAAACATGTCAACAAATTGCGTGTTTTCCAGGCCAGACAAAATTATTATTTTCCAATTTATGTCATTTTGTCATTTTCCATTTAACTGGCTGTTGTTTATGATTGGTAATCACACTGATGGTTATTGTGATGGGTGTGGTGAGCTGGTTACTGTTGACCAGTTGTCCTTGTACCTCTTATACCCCGGTCAAGACATTAACTAGCTCCTCTGTGCAGGCACTTGTGGACCATCTCTGACAGAGATTTTAAATCGGAAAGAGAATCGTCAGGAAGAGTTTTTAATTGCAGTGAGATTTGCTAGATGATCAAAGAAAACACTAATCTGCCAACGTTAGTAGGATGTTGGCAATCTACATGTTCGCATTTCTTACAATAAAGTAGTTATAAACATGTAATGTTTGGAGTTTTTGTTGTGCTGGGTTACACAGTCTGCGTTTTCCTGTTATATCTTGTATCTACATACTTGCACACTATAATCTGTCACGATTTGAACTTCTGTATTGGTGCGCATTTATACAAAATAACTCAATTTGATCTGATAATACTAATAATAGCGTTATTATGCAGAGACATGTTTGTTTATTATAAGTGTACATAGTGGAAATGGGTCAGAACAAGCTGATTTGTACTTCGACAAGGATGATGGACGATAAACTGACTGACCAGCATGATGTTGACACGCGTCTATTTAAACATTTACTTGGGTTGGACAATTATTTAAGTTCAAAAATAAAAAAAATTGGTTTTACAAAACTCTCGCATCTCACCTTTGATGATTATTAAAGAATTGGTATAATTAAGTCGCTCGGAAACATACACGGAAAGTACTCTTTTACCAATTGAGATCTATATTTTTAAAACGAGTATAAGAATATAAGTTAAGAGTCAACTTCCTCATAAAAATCCATATTTTTCTTCTCAATTAACAACTTCAACGTATACTAACCTCTTTAAACTGTAACCGCAACTTAGAAAAGCAAAAGGAAAGAAAATCTGTTAAGTTTGCCTTCTCCCTTTAAACGTTTAGAAGAATGAAATAATACAATAGAAAGTCGTTAATCCAATATTATCTCTGAGTAAATTAACATGTTAAGTTTACTAACTTGTTTACTGATAGATGAGATAATTTAGGCTTATTTCCAATACTGTGTACTATTTATTTTAACTGCTTGACTATTACTTGTACAAATTAGATAAATAAATACAAGAAACAAAAACTTCAAATCGTTAATTACAAACGGTACACAAAACGATATTTACTTAAAACTTTTGGACTTCCTATAATAACATTTGTCTTTCACTTATCTAAACAGACAACAAATTTGATTAAAATATTAGAGGAAATTCAATTTCTGTTTTAAAAGAATAATTTTAACCAGCCAGTTCGGCTTTTATTTGTAGTGCATTTTCTTCACCATTAACGGTGTACATAGCGTTCTGAGAATTTCAGGATTTGTGAGTGCCGACTTACTAGGAGGAAATCTCGCTCTTGGTAAGTTGATTATTGCTTTCAGACCTCGTGTAACTCGTTTAGTTTACTCAAACAACACGGTAATAGCTCTCTCAGAGGTGCGAACAGAATGTTATGACCTGAGCTCTTAGGGTGTGAAGTATGGTAACTGATCGAAGGCCTTGTCACGTCAGGTTATTAAGCTAATTACAATACTAAAAGGTTAGGGTAAAATAAATTATCTATACCTAGTAAAAGAAACCTAGGCAACCCAACCCATAACGCAAGCCAGATCACCAGACTACTGCATACTTTCAAACATGTACAGTTTTTGTCTATTATATGATCAGTTTGTGTTGTTTGGTACTACAAATGTATATCTTGTTTAAGCGGCATTTAGAAGCTGGGTACATAGCAAAAACATGATTAAGATGGATGCAATGAAATGAGTAACTATCAAGCCTCTACAACAATGAAAAAAATGACGATGTTAAGGAAAATGGCAAGTTAAGGAAAGAAGGGTATACAGATTGTAAACAACGTGTCACACACTATTTTTATTACTTCACTTTGCCTTGGTGGAAATGACTAGTCAGCAGTAAGTCAGATCAAACAGATTTTAAAGGTCAGTCTGGTTAAGCCTAACCCCAGAGTTATTTCCGCTGGTTGTGATCCTGCTGTCACCTTGGTATTAGTTTGGGCTAGTTACATACATTTCGTTGATGACATACCCCATCAGGTCGATGTAATTGTGTATTGTTCCTACACAAATGTTGTCAACACTCGCTTTAGGGCGGATTAATCCTGACCACCGGCTCAAGTCTTAAGGTCTCCCATGGTCTATGATATTGCCATATATTTTTAAATGGGTATAAACTAAATGCGAGTACCACGTGATAAATATGTATAAACGATAAAAACAGCCTTTGAAGGAGAGGACCATTGGTTTCCAAGTGGGTTTTGGTCGTTTTAACATTATTTAAGAAACAAAACTGCTATCAGATTAAGAATGTAAAATGTTACAAAACGGGGGTTTTCTGTATGGCAACAGCCGAGGAACGGGCCAGTTAAAGGTAAATTTCTACATTAATTGTACAAATCCAAAAGATGTCAACAAATTGCATGTTTTCCAGGCAAGACAAATTATTATTTTCCAATTTATTGTCCTGTCATTTTACATTTAACTGGTTGTTGTGCAGGATTGGTAAACAGTGTGTCCAGCTGGTTACTGACGATCAGTTCCGGTTTCCTTTTACCTATTATACCCCAGTCAAGACATTATTTAACAAGTTCCTCTCTACCATCTGTGACGGAGATTTTAAACCGTCAGAAAGAGTTTTAAATTACAGCGAGCTTTGTTAGATGATCAGAGAAAACACTAATTTGCGGACGTTAATAAGAAGCTGGCAGTCTGGGTGTTGATAAAACGAAAACCGAAAACAGACTGCAGAGCACGAAAACAGGAATCAGCCCCCCAAGGAGCCCCTCGTACTATCATACACTGTGATACAATCGTGCGTTTTGTCTCAACTGTTTGTCGATGGGCAAACTCCGTAGGTACTGTGTCTGTTTTCAGGGTTTTTAGGCGAATGAAAGCCATATTTCGCGTATGGATCCTCTTTGAAAGAATTAGGCCAAAAATGTACTGAGCACACATTAGACGCTTTGGTCGGTGAATATCCCTCTCTTCCCAAGTTGTGGACCCACTGCCGTAGTTGCTCTAGATTCCTAATTGGAAACCTGTGGAGAGATACCCTTTTCTTCTCCTCTGTTTTTGCAGCCAAACGCTGCAAACTGCGGCATTATAAAGTCGTGGGCAGCTTAAAATCGTTCCTCTTTCAGTTTTCAAGCTATACATATACCCTAGCACCAGATTTGTCAGTTACAATAAGTCAAAAAATGCATAAAACATAAACGACTTAAACGTATGACAACAATGTAGTAAATCTGTGGATTGGGTGAAGTGTGAATTCAGACCGGAAACAGCAGATATTTCAGGCCATCGACAAATTGTACTCTGATTGGTTAAATTTGACATGAGGTCAAGGTTCACAATCAAAATGGCCAGCGGTATCTCCATGCTTTGTTTAGTACACAAAGAGGTGGAACTTTGAATGCCGATTACTCAGCTTTACCAAACTTTTCAAAGTTGGAATAAATTTTATTCTTATCGCTTGAAAACAGGCTTTCTGTCCATAGTCAAGAATATCAAAATCTTTCTGTTCTTTTAAACGTTCTATTTTTTGTCAAATAAATATAGTATTGCAAGGAATTTTTGTTATGTTTATTGATTAGAAAATATTACAATATTAAAACACAGCTTTTCATTTGTTGAAAGTTCTGCACATTATTTGTTTTGAGAATAACTGTATAGAAATCCAATTCCCAATATTATTTCAATTGATTAATTTAGCTTTCAACAACTTTACACCTAATGAGGTGATCTGCAAATTAAACCTTATTAAAAAATATAAAAAAAAAAAACATGCAGAATGACAATTCTTTATTTACCTCTCAAAAAGCACGTCAGAGCACTGTTTTGGGTGGAGCAATCTGTCACAGAAAAGAAACAAACTGGTGATTGACAGCTACATGTAGTTAAAACATTATGGTAACGCATCAACTGTTGTAGATTTCAGTCTGGAGGTTTAAACTTTAAAGACATTGTCTATTACATTTCCTCAACCCAGTTATTGTGCAACATTTACCAGGTGTTTGACCTAATATAAATCAATTAAGCATGCGCTTTAACTTATTTGTCTGTTGACCTAGAATTTAACCTATATAACATCCGAGCTGTAGTTGCTTTCCCATTCGTGTAAATGTGATTGCTGCCTGTGAGACAAATGAAAAATATCGTTAGACCTTGGAAAGCATCATATTGTTGGACATAAAATGCAATAATTGATACAGTTGTCGGACATGGCATGGGAATTACCGTCATCGTCATCATAAAAATATGTTTCGGTAAGTTCAAAATGGCAAAATAATTATGAATTAAAAAAAATGTTAAAGTATGCAAGTATACCTGAAAAAAAAATACTGTTGTAAAGAGGAGTTTTGTTTTATTATTTGTGTAAATATAGTCTTTGCTCAACAAATATATTGTCTACAGTAATTTTTTACGGTAAGGTTTGGCCATAGAAGACGGATGTAGGACTACTGTAATATATATTTTCTTATTTCAACGTAACTGTTAATTTGTGAACAAACTTTATAAGTAATTGTTGAAATTACGGCAATCCTATATTTTGGGAAATCACTAATTTTCGGAGCGAATGTGTAAGGGGTAGGAAAATATAAGGCAAGAACAACTCTCAATATCCTAGAGAACATCATCTTTAGTAAATCTGAAGATATAGAAAACCACAAGTTCGGTGGGCTGGCTAGACGCTACGCACCACAGAAATGATGGGATAGACTGCCTCATCTATTCCTAACATGAATATTTCTTATTTTAAAAAAAACTGAAGTGTTTATTTATTGAACAAAACAGTGATTGTCTAGAGTCGGAGTCCTAGAGATTACGAAGCATTCTCTTGATTTAATATATTAATAAAGGTTAAATCAATGTAACACTATAACTAACATTAAAATAATGTTGCTTAACTTAATAAAGTTAACATTATGTTTAAAGAATGGGAAAGTAATGGAAAAATTAAATTATACGCTAATTGGTAATGGCAAAACCATTATCCACGAAAAGTTGCAGTAGGAGTTACATCCTCTTAGATAACGAACATGGCAGAGAGGCCACGCTTAATACCAGTTAAAAGTTTGTAATCAAAGTAACTACTTTTTAACTTTACGTCTGTGTTAGACACTTGGCATGATGTTTCTAGACACATTTATGGTTAATTACGACATTATCTCAGATTACTAGCTTCCTACCTGAAGATATAGAAAAACACAAGTTCAGTGGGTTGGCAAGACGCTACGCGCCGACAGAAATGATGGGATGGACTGCGTCATCCATTCAGAGCTGGCGGGTCGGATCACATAATGCAAACCACACTGAACAAGCATAAATCTAAATCTATCAGGTTGGATTAACTTCTAAATGCGCGTTAAATATACCAACGGGGCCTGAATCTGTCGATTAGGCTTTCTCTGTTTCATTCACATACATGTTCTAGTAACATAATGTTCAATGTAATTTTGCATGAAAGGCCAGTAAAACCTGCTGCGGGCTAGATCAGTCACTCGATCTGCACCTAAGTGCCCCATCTCATTGTGCAGCTCATTATAAACAAGTTCCTTTAATTTGGCAGGAAGAACAAGTTTAGATCGTGTTTCTGTTTTTCTGAACAACAGTCCAACAACAGTTGGTGTGTCACCTTTACGTGGTTTCTCACCAGATCGCTTCAATCTAAGAAATTTTCCAACTCTTGGGCCGATCTAAGTTGATCTTTTGTGAGATTAGCCCCATTCACTGGTTCTGTTGGAACTATATCATCAACATTTACATTAACTGGACACACAAATGAAACCGTCTCTTTAGTTCGCACTTCAGACATTTCAGCCACGGCTTGAATCATGTCTAAGGTACACTTTTCAGTGAATTCACTTTCACGCTCAACAAAATTCAGAGGAAGTCTGGATAAAGTGTCGGCCACTTGATTCGCCTTACCTGGCTTATACTTAATGTTGAACTTATAATCAGCCAATTCTGCAACCCACCTGTGACCAGTTGCATTCAGTCTAGCAGTTGCCAACACATATGTAAAGGGGTTATTATCAGTATACACAGTGAAGCGGAGTGCATAAAATAAATAGTCTCTAAACTTGTCTGTTATGGCCCACTTTAAGGCTAGGAATTCCAGTTTACCTGAATGCAGATGATAGTTGCGTTCAGCAGGAGTAAGTGTTCTAGAACCATAGCCAATTACTCTTAATTCATTGTCTTGGTGTTGGCAGAGGACGGCGCCTAGCCCTTCATTAGACGCATCGGTGGAGAGAAAGTATGGGTCATCATAACGTTGGTAAGCCATGACTGGTGGCTTGATCAAACAGTCTACAAGTTTCTCTAACCGCAATTGGCATTCTGAAGTCCAGTTGATTGGCTGGTTTGAGGACATCTGCCCAGTCTTGTTCGTACACTGTCTTGACTTATTCTTTCCATTAGTTAATTTAGTAGCTGGTTTTAAGGTGTCTGTCTTTAACAAGTCATATAGAGGCTTTGCTATTTTGGAAAAGTTCTTAATATACTTTCTGTAATAGCCAATTAGTCCTAACACTTTTCTAAGTTTCCCAGCAGTTTCTGCGTTTATGGCTTTTAAAACCACCACAGCAGATATATCAGAAGGATCCATTTTGTACCCCTTCTCAGAAACCAACATTCCAAGGTAGCGAACCTCTCGCTTGAACAAAACACATTTATCTGGTCTTAACTTGATCCCATAAGATTTGAGACGATGTAGAACTTTTCTGATATGTTCCACCGCTTCGTTGAAAGTTTTACCACACACAAGTACATCGTCGAAATAGGGCAAACAAATGTCATCTCTGAGGCCATGGAGGCGCTCTTCCATACATCGCTGAAACGCAGCTGGGGCATTACTTTATCCAAATGGGATCCTGTTCCCCATGGCGTCACGAAAGCTGCCAAGTGTTTACTTTCCTCGTCAATGAAACCCTGGTGGTATGCCTTTCCCTGGTCAAGTAAGCTGAACCAGGAATGGCCCTGTAAGGAATTGATGGCGTCTTGGATACGCGGGATTGGCTGGCGATCAAGTACAGTCTTTTTGTTCAAACACCGATAATCTACACGTAGACGGAGAGCGCCACATTTCTTCAATACACAAACAATTGGTGAGGAGTAGGATGAGTGAGATTTTGATATCCACCCTTTATCAAGGAGGTCTTGGATGTAGGCTTTTACTTCTTAATACAGTAGCATTGTTGGTGAGCATTATGAGAGTCAATAGGAATGTTAGGTTTCTATTGTATGAATCATACATAACCTACCCATGTCAGTTTTGCGAGGCAACCACAAGTCATAGTTATTGTCATTATACACAGGTATGGAAACTTTACTGTAAGAACCTTGCTGGAGCCACAATAGGGTATTACTAGCTTTAACATTTTCGGGCCAATGTACTTCGCCTTTTGGTTCAAAGAAAACAGGTGTATTTTTATTCATAGGACCGGACATGGCACTGAATTGTCACGGTGTCACCCTTTGGCAACAATATGTCATTTTTGCTGGAATAGACTATAAATATTTCCTTTGAGTTGTCATTCTGTAGAAGTCTCACTAAACTAGAGATTGTTTTCACATTAACTCCCTTGAAATACATTTCTAACTGTTTAATAATGTCACCTTTCTGAATACTAGAACAGATTTCTGAAATCACATTGTATCCTATCACTGGAATGTTCGACAGTTCACTACTGACAAGCATAGGGACAATAACACTGTTCTTAGACGTTTTATCCATAGAAAACTCAATTTCGATCCAACCCTTAAAAGGAATGCCTGTCCCTTTGGCAGCCTTGACTTGTACACCTCCATCTATTATTTCGAAAATAGGTCGAAGCTTCCCTCCTGGAATGTTAATCCTTGCCCACTCATGTGGTATAAGACTTACTTGGGCTCCAGTGTCCCACAGCACATCAGTGTTCATACCATGAATGAAACAGGAAACAACACAACGTTGCCCAATAAGTTTTGCTACCTTAGCACGACATGTTCATAACACATGAACATAACACTTATTACTGTTCTGACCTTGGACTACTGCCTGTCCCTTGGCAGAGCCAACTTGGCGTTTCCCTGGCTAGCTTGTCGCATTGGGCAGTTAAACTAGAGGTGATCATCCCCACCACACTTCCAACAATGGACTCAGTTCAATCGTTCCAGTTTCCTACATGTATAACATTGTCTTCTCTGTTGTTGTCTTTGTCCATTGTGTCTGTTATTACCAACGTTTTGATTGTTCAGAGTTTTCTTTATTAACAATATTTCTGCTTTTATTTCTTTAAGTGATGACATTTCTTCTTTCACTCTTCGTGTTCATTTTTGCTTTATTTTTATTAGCTTTGTTACTCTGTTTTATTTTATCAGAAAATTCTTGTTCATCTTAATTAATACTGTTCAATGATCCAGATTTCCCCTTTAGTTTACTCTTTCGTTCTTCCTCTTGTCTCACAGCATTGTTCAAACTTTCTATTAACTCCTCGTCAGATACGTTTTTATTTGAGAGTTCAGTTTTCAGTTCAGATCTGATAAAATCGCTGGACAAGCCAGTCTGGATTGCATGAAGACACATTCACTGCACTAAAACAGGGTCATACACGATTCCAGAGTCTAATTCTTGTGAGTCAAACAACAGTTTTTGTTTTAATTCCAAAATTCTAATCAGGAAGTCTTGTGTGCTTTCTTTGTGTTTTTAGTCGGTGTTGCTTAGGATATTGTAAAGCTCTGTGGGACTTTTCTCATGAAAATGTGCTCTCAGCATGCGTCGTAAACTGGGAAGACTTAATTGAGATCTACCCTAAAGGTAACAGCGAAGTTTCAAACTGGAGTTTACGGCCCTTATCACAGCGTCGACAATGTCTGCTTCACCATAACCACGTTTAAGTCCAGCCTCAATTTGATGAAATAAGCTTGAAAAACTCACTTTGTCTTTTGGGGTAATTAGACCGATTTGTCCCAATATTTTAAAGTCTTTTCGGTATTCCTGATTTCCATGTACTTTGCTATGATCAGATTCAAGGCTTTCATATTATCATTTGAACTTGGTGTAGTGCCACTTGGCGTTTTCTTCATGCTGTCTATCATTATTAAAAGTTCATTTATTTCTTTTTTTTCTATTATTTGTGAAATGATTATTATCAGCTTGAACTTATTTTTGTTCGTGGTATCTCTTTCTGGAACCTGTAGTTCTTCACAGACGGTAATCAGCTGTGGATGTGTTAGTTGCAGCAACAACCCAATTGTTCGAGTTGTAGATGTTCTATGGGCGCCGCTATCTTGTCTCGTACCTTGCCTGACCTAGTACTCGTCTCTGACAACCTTGACCTAGACCTTTAGCTACCCAGTCCCACGTTGGGCGCCAAATGTAAGGTCGGGGGCTATAAGGCAAGAACAACTCAATATCCAAGAGACCATCATCTTTATTACATCTGAAGATATAGAAAAACACAAGTTCAGTGGGCTGGCAAGACGCTACGCGCCGACAGAAATGATGGGATAGACTGCGTCATCCATTCTTAACATGAACTAGAAATGAAGCAATCATAGAACTTGAAAGTTTTATGTTGCACATGTCCATATTAAGAACAATGTTGTGTGAAAGTTTCAAAGTCATATGTTGAATAGTAACAGAGAATTGACCTGAACAAGAAATGTCGTACAGCAAACAGCTCATTTGCGTAATTTTATGTAGAAATTTGCATTAATTTGCAAAAAAGGTTGAACGTTGCAAATCTGCATATAGAGAATACTGTTGTAAGTGTCAAAGTGGTATGCTACTTAGTAACCGAGCTATGGTCCGGACAAAATATGTCGGACGCACGCACGCACGCACACACGGAAAAAACAATCGCTAAGTCGCACTAATATATACATATATAAAAGGAGCCTTAGTGATTGTTATTTTGAGAAGAATTCTGAAGTGTTTATATATTGGACAAAACTGTGATTATCTAGAGTCGGGGTCCCAGAGATTACGAAGCATTCTCTTGATTTAATATATTAATAAACGTGAAATCAATGTAGCACTATATCTAACATTAAAATAATGTTGCTTTACTTAATAAAGTTAACATTATGTTTAAACAATGGGAAAGTAATGGAAAAATTCAATAAAACGCTAATTGGTAATGGCAAAGCCATTATCCACGAAAAGTTGAAATAGGAGGTACCTCCACTTATATAACCAACACGGCAGAGAGACCATTTTTGACCATATATGGTGTTGTGAAGTCAGCCGTGTCACGTGATAACGAGTAAACAAACCGTTTAAACATGGATTTTAAATCGGGAAAGTGCTACACTGCTGTCTAAAATTGACTACAATACCGCAATTTAAAATTGTATATCCATGACAAGCGTTATTTGAGCAAGGACTATATGTGTAGAGTTAGAATTTCAGGTTAATATATGCCAGAACAATATAGAAATTTAAATAACAAGCTAATCTTAAACGTGGTACTGTCAATCTGTACAACCAGCATCATCTCTACGTGCATATATATAGCAAGCACATTTTATTTTTATCGCTGTTCAATCGCAATTTGATTTTAATTTATAACCACAATTTAAAGCTGCTCTTAGTCAGATATTTACATTCTTACTTTAAGTAAAGTTGGTATACCTCTTACATCAATCCAGTACTATATCCAGGCATAGATAACCTATTATTATTATTGCAAGTCAGCTATTATAACATGAAGTATTAGACAATTAATCTGTTCAACTGGACTATATTTACAAAACATTATATCATCGTAGCGGCATTAACCTAATGTCTTCAGAAGGGTATGACTGAAGAGTCACTGGCAAGCTGTATATATACATACAGAGTGAACACTGCTCACTGACACAGTCAGATTACAACCTTACATCATACATTACAGAGAGTATATACAAAACAATATATATAGGGCTTGTGAAGCATGCTTTAGTAACGTTGTTCCAAACGCTGTTCATGCCTATGGTGACCGAAGTACACCATATATCAACATAAGTAACAAAGTCCAAGGTATAAAACTAAAACACATAAAAGAGGCTTCAATTAGTACAAACATTTAACCTATAAATTTAACACAGCATGACTACAAACCCGTCTAAATGAGTAAGACTATATAAAGTTAAGCAGGGTTTAACCGTTTAGGTTGTGCTTTGAGTATTTTCCCCCAGTTGTTGGACAACTTAATCCTCCATTGCGATTGAGAGAAGGCTTCTCAATTTTCTCCCAAATAGCTTCTTTTACGCCTCTTTCAAACCACCTCGATTCCTTATCCATAATTACGACATCACTGTTCCGAAACATATGTCCGGTTTCAAATGTGTGGGTAAAAACGGCCGAATCATTCCCACCTGAATGTGGTCGTTTGTGTTGAGATAGGCGTTGTTGTAAAGAGGTTGTTGGGTTTCGCCAATGTACGAAGCTGTACATGAAGGTTCTTGGCATTTGATGCCGTACACCACATCACTGATTTTATCTTTGTCGCATTTGTCCTTGGGATTTACCAATATGTTTCTAATTGTGTTTTGGGGTTTGAAAAAGGTTTTGGCACCATATCCGTTTAAGTTTTTCAGAGACACCGCTACAGTAGGGGATGGTTACCCATGTGTTTTTTTCGTCGAGAGAGCATTCTGTTTTGTTATGTTTTCGTGGTTTTGATTTGTGGAAAGTCCAGTTGCAGTAACCCCTGCTTTTGAACGCTTGCTTAAGATAAGCCGTCTCCTTAACACGATCACTAGGATTTGTGATAATGCTGTCCGCTCTGTCAAATAATGTCCGGACTACACCTAGTTTCTGGATCAACGGGTGATGGGAGTCAAAGGGCCAAGTACTGATCTGTGTGTGTGGGTTTACCTGTTTCTTCTATAGATACTAATGTGTCTAGGAACGGGATACTTTTGTCTGTCAACTCTTCCATGGTAAATTTAATATGGAGATCTATTTGGTTAAGATAATCAAAAAGGGTAATTTGTCTGATTTGAACATTTTCACCCAAGTATCGTCGACATACCTGTACCAATGCGTCGATGAAGTGTCAGGAAATGATTCAAGTGCTTTATATTCAAGCTGCTCCATGTAAATGTTGGCTACAATAGTGGAAATTGGGGAACCCATAGCACAACCTTGTTTTTGTTTATATAACTTTGGTTGAAAGAAAAATAGGTCATATCGAGACATAACTGTAGCAGCTCTCAGATTTGGATCGGAGATAATTCGGTTCGTTCTGACAATGATGTGTCGCTAAGTGACACCAGTCTCACTGATTCTACAGCCTCAGTAGACGGAATGTTGGTAAATAAATTTACAACGTCAAAGGAGACCAAAGTTTCGTGTGGCTGTACAGTGATGTTTGACAATTTTTGGACAAAACATTTGGAATTAGAAATATGATGGTCCGTTTTACCAACTAGAGGATTAATTAAACTTGCTAAGAATTTTGCTTTATTATATGTAACAGAGTCTATGGCATAGGCGATAGGTCTAACCGGAATATTTTCTTTATGAATTTTTGGAAAACAGTACAGTCCTGGGGTTATTTCAGCAGAAGGATACAATGTTAGTTTTTATCTTAGAATAAACACACCTTTTTTCTCTAGATGTGATAGATAGCCAGCAACCCGTCTTTTGTAAACACCTGTAGGATTCCCCTTCAAGATCTCATATGAATCGTTGTCTGACAGCAGCGTGAGAACTTTTTGATCGTAATCTGTTCTATCGATCACCACTGTACAGCCTCCTTTGTCAGCCGGTAGGACTAGCCTG
>JAVFBZ010196077.1:0-14145 GCA_032466195.1 Katharina tunicata | reverse complement strand
TTATTTTACAATAAATATTGTAAATATATAAAATCGCTGATCGTTTTCTTTCTGTTTGGTGTCTACCGTAACACTATATTTAGTTGTCCCCCCGTTTGATATATGTTAGGGTAATACAGTGTGACAGTTCAGTAATTCAACTTATATAATTTATATGAATTCAATTTATCGATATTAGCGCTACAGTTCAGTAAGTTAGGCTCACATCATCTTCCGATGGCAATTCTCTTGTCGTCAAATGTGTTGTGAGTTAAGTTTTACGACAGACTAATCTTGTCTCGAGAAGATAGACTTAAACACATTAAGAAACAAGGGTAACACGAGCGACAGATCAAACGTTATAGACATTGGTATGCATACACCAATAACACCAATACTGTGAGGTATACCCTATCTTGAAATATAATGCGTAAAAAATGAAGCTATCGTTAAAGTCAATCTATTGCTAAATATGCAAGGAAACGTGTGTAGGCTAACGTTTATAGCTACAAAGATGTAAATGTTGACAGCCTCAAACACAAATGTACCATACTACCAATTAATAATCGCATTCATAACACATTGTATTCAAAACGTTGACTTACCACTAGAAATCCATAGTAAAGGCGTCATCACCATCAGTGGAATCAGGTCTAACCAGAGCCCCGCCATGTTATTCTACCTTCCTGCCTTGTGTTTCTTTTTTCAGCTATGGATAAAAACAAGATTTTTTGTTTACCCTATGTCGACTTAAGATGGCGTAGCTGACTAAACATCGCAGTCTTGTGGATATCCATAATGGCGTTTAAGAAAGATGTGGGTTAACATTGCGAATCCCTGCTTGGTTTAATGCTGTCCTATTGCTGATACCCAATCTGTCTACACACTAAGGTTTCTTCTGCCTCCTAAAAAGTACCGTTACAAAACATTGATGTTTAGATTTTCCTTCTAATCTGTCACAGATGTGAGTCTGAATAGAACATGAAATGAAAGCTGGATACATTACCTCCGTACAGCCCCTGTATTACTCTACCACAGAACACTGATGTAGCTCGGCCAGATCTCAATATTCCGTATTGATTTTATGCTATGCTGTCAACCGCCGACTCCGAACTCAACCTGCTCTTCTGTACCTCGGTTCGTATATCTGGAAACTTAATTGCATTTCGTTTTAGTGTTTGTACAGGGCACAATGTCATAATCCATACTCATATAATATTGCAATTTGGTTAATAGTCACATTTACATATATTAAGGGTGAATATCTGTTATTATTAACGTGTGTGTTCTTCACTTCTTCGTTGTATCTGTTAGCCTGAAATATCGACAGGAGTGGTATGAATTCTTATTGTGATATACACATCCTTTTTTCACTAATACCTTATAGGTAATCAGGTTTTCATTTATACTACATCACAAACAAAGATTTATTCCAGGTAAATATTGCTTTAGAACAACTAGTGCTTCACCATTCAAAAAGTAAAGTTGAGTTCAGGTAATACTTCACTGTACCCGGAATAGGTTTGACCACCCCCTCCCCCTTGTGGACCTTAGGTATACCAGGGACATTTTCCGGTGGCTGCGGAGTTCGCGGGCTGGTTTTTACGAGGTTTCTTCCCGGTTTTCCACCATACACCCGCAACGCCAATTAATATCGTCATATAGGTGAAATAGTATTGAGTATGACGTTAAACACCAATCAAACAAACAAACAAACAAACAAACAAGCTGACGTAGTCATAGTTATATCCTCCGCAACCATCCATTAATAGTGTTCAAGTATGATTTCCATAATTGACACTTACATACCAATTTTTTTCTTTTATTGTCAAACAACACACTACAGACTAGACATGTGCCGAAAGGACACTGACAAAGAGCTTATCCTTTGACCTTTAATTGTGATCTTGATCTTCACCCTGGTGACACGGGTTTTGTACGCGACACATCGCCGTCATATGGTGATCCCTTGTACCAATTTTTTTTTATAATCCGATCATTTATAACAAAGTTATGAGCCGGGCAAGAAATCAAAGACCTAAAACTTTGACATATACTTGTGACCTTGGTATTCAGCCTGGCGACACGGGTTTTGAACGCGACATACTGTCCCCAGGTGATGATCACATGTATCAAATTATTTCAAAATCCAATCATAAATAACAAAGTTAAGGCTCAGGCAGGAATACGGACGGACGGACAGACCTCATTTTAGTACCCAACGCAACAAAATTGTTGAGGGGGATAAGTAACATTTCTTAATAATTTCAAGTATACAGAAGCCATATAGACAGTTACATCAGGTATTCTATAAATAAAGCTTTCAGTCAGTTTCAATCACCGAAAATAGTTATTTCCCCAATGTTTCCCCCAGAAAATGTACAGAGAAGATTTTCACACAAAAAATTACAATTCAACAGAGGTCGAACAAATTACCATTCAACTCAATGGTTTAAGGTTACTCTAACCGCCAAATACTCAAAATTTGCAATTCTTTAAATATTGCAGATTCACAATGTTGACATAGTGATCTTAATCCGAGAGATGACCCGATACAAATATTCGAATTAGAGCACTTAAATTTGATGATAAAATTTGACTTCACGTTTTCAAACAGTGGATAGTGACTATTCATGAGGAAGACGGCCGCGAAAAGTCATTTGTGCATATTTAAAAAACTCGTCAAAATACCGCATTTTAAAAAACTGTTTTCTTTCACACCTAGTGTGAATCAGTTTTATGAATAGAAAAGTGCCCGAAATCCTCAGCTTCATACCAAAATTCTACGGTATTGTGCCTTTAAAGGATATTGTGAATTGAACCATTCTAAGATTGTCTCCCCTTGATTGTTAACCATCCTGCGGAGTTAAGCTTAAGAAGATATGGACACACTAGATATAAATGATAACAAAGCTAGTTTATGAATCATTTATTCAGTCATTAGTCATAGTCTAGTCATTATTGAATCAGATAAGTATCAGTGCATGTTAAAGAAGACGCAGATGTTTTAGAATTACTATTTAAATAACTATGTTAAAGACATATACCACCAGATATAAACGCGGCTGTTGCGAATTAGTAAACAGACAATGTGCCCTTTAAAAAAAATAAACATTATTTATATAATTTAAATTACTTAAAGCCAAAATATTAAGTAAACAAAATTAGACGGAGCAATCCTATAAGAGGGGCATAAGGAACCGTTTGTTGTAAAGTGAACAATTGTTGTGCTATGTAGCCACGCAATTTGTAATATTGTTTTAAATAGCGTTATCATAGGCTAAATTGCTTTATGCCACTTTGTAATACAAATGCAATTTGTATAATATTCCGCTTTTCACTTTATATTTTCTTTCCAAAAATTGTATTCTGTAAACGAATGTTAAATTTTTGAAAAAAAAAAACACAAAATGCCCAAAAGCACAACATGTGATTAGTTCTCTCTATAAACCGAGTATGGTCGGGCGGAAGTTTACTGTGCCCTGGTGCTCTCTGGGTATCTGTAAGCCGGTTGTCGGGGTGTCTTGTTTTGAGTCCTGTTCCTGTCCGGTCGGGTCTGTTTGCCAGTGTCGTTCGGTGTGCTTTCCTTCAGTACGGTGTAAAGCTCAAATCAAACAATCTAATAAACTCTCTATGAATCATTTCAGATGAATAAACACGGAATATGCGACAACTGGTATAAATTGCGTGATAACGAAAATGTCAGTAACGCAATAAAAATGGAATTTGTAAAATTACAAATATAGTTTGTTTTTATTACAAATTGCGTTACGCACATCACCACAAGTTGTAATAACGAAAGTTAACGTAAATTTCGTTTCCATTTATGTGAGATCATTTATAGAGAGAAGTAGTTCAATATTCACAAGTACTGTTTTGAGCATTATTGCATTTTATTAATGTTGGGAAATAAATTATTAATAGTGAAAAATAACTTATATTATTATAAGTTGCGTTACTGACATCAACATAATTAGTAATAACGCAATTTGTAACAATTATGGCTTTCCGTTTTCATCCATGTGAGGCCGTTCATAGAGAGAGAATGGTCCAATATTCACAACTACTGGTTTTGAACATTTTTGTCGTCTTTTTCAATATATTAAAATTTAGTTTATAAAATACATATGAATGGCAAAGAAATTATGAGATCAAAGTGAAAACAGATTAATATTACAAATTGCGTTTTTTTTTTAACAAATTGCATTACTGACATCAACATAGTTTGTAATAACTTACCTTTTAACAATTATCGCAAATTCCGTATGTATTCCTTATAAAAGAAAGCACCTGGGCACAGGAAACCACTGGTAATTTATAGAGAAATAGTCAAATAATAACAACTATTGGTTTTGGGTATTTTGTCTTTTCAAAAGTTTAACTGACATTAACGCACTTTGTAATTACCCAATTTTAAACAATTATTAGAAATTGCGTTTTTATGACAAATTAAGTTACTACAGCACTTACAATCTCTTATATTGTGCTGGTCTTGCAATAGATACTTCAACGTATTGAGCGACCCTATATACAGAGACAATATTTCAGTATAGGACGTATCTTTCATCGGATTTGTGATTTTCCATTTAAAAAAAGTGAAGCGCTGTAGGGGAAATTATAAAGGCAATAAAATAAAATGTACTATGGTATATTCTAGATGTATGTAAATGTATTTAAGTAATGGCTTATATTTCAACACTAATGTTTTATCAGTTGACCTTTTCCCCAAGGTTATCAAATACGTACAAATGTTGATATGTTAAAGGGAAAGAAATATTATAGCTAACAGTACATAAATGATTGAATAGTTCAATGATCTGCGCCAGATCCGGGAAATTGCGTAAGACTACAGTAACTGAATTTTCATCACATCTGGATCTAGAGTTGTCTCCCCTCGGCTGTTAACCAGTCAACTTTAAATACACTAGATATATATACACAAAGCATTTTAACACCGTACAGAAAAGTTACCTGATTTTGTTCAAAATTTCTTTAACATTGAATAGTTTTTTGGGTTCGTCAAATAGTTTTGTCGCGTAAGGTTAAGAATTTTTTGTCGTCTCTTTTCACCTCACTTCTTGGTACATTACTAAAAGGTGAGGTTAAGCTTAATAACTAGCACCGTAATTGCAAGGAATTTTTTAAAATAAAATAAAAACAATTGTAATCACTTACAAAAATGATGACGTACCACGGAATAAACGTATTCATTTTTTTTTTTTATCACATTTGACGAATCTCTCATTATTCCGCTTTACAGTTTCTGCATACCTTTGTCTGGCGTAATGATCGAATTCCAGAACTAACAATTACATGTATGTTATGTTTACTCAGCAGTGACAGTATTGTAATTCGTCAAAAAAGATTGAACGTTAGGAACCGTAGTGTTCTTTGACCTGCCAAATATGTTAGACTGTGAATGATTTCTTAGTTGGAAATCGTTAAAAATTAACCGAAATGTTTCAATTAGACAAAGACTAGTCCTACACTGAATGCAAAGTCGTATTTGTTTGGACCCTTTTGGGGAAGGCATTAGGACTGAGATAATAAAATAGGGCCTGCTGGTTTTAATTTGGTGGGATCTTCATGGAAACGCTGAACATGTTTGATTACATCCTCCAATCTGATCGGTGTTAACAATATGGGTCTCTTTCTTTATCCCTCTGGTTAAAGTTGACTCGAAGGAAATCTATACACGATCGTTAATTTGTTGGCGTTCAAAAAGATCTCCAAATTAAGGTCGTAAAAAGCACGAGTCAATAGATCGTTTTCCGAATTTCTAACCATTGACTTTTCCTAACTATGGCTGTATTAAGTGACCAAACCTGCTGTACGAATCCTTTAATAATTTTAACTAGTTAGTGAATGTGGAACAGTAATTGGTACAAATGAACCTGATATGTGTACGTCAGGCGTTGTTGACAATTTGTTCATTCTACTTAGCCTTTAACGTCATACTCAAGGTTATTGGACTTGAGCAATACGCCAGCAATATTTAAACAACATATACCACGTCCTCTGGATCTGGACAGTTTTATTTCAAAACGAAATGTTTCTTTACATTGTCTGATAACACTAATAAAAAGCGACGGTTGTGAATAACAAACCATGGATAAATGCTTATGTACCCAATTGTCATAAACAGTAATACGCCAAAATATTAAGGTAGCAAGACTAGAGAGGAAAACGCTAGTGGATAATGGTCGTGCTTTCAATCTCATATATTGTGTGGGTCCTACAATAAAGCCTTGAACGTATAAAGCCACTTTTTCATATACATGTTAAAGTACGGGACGAATCTTTCATCGTATTTGGGATTCTTCTTTTAAAATATGCGAAGCGATGTAAGACAGATTATAAGGACAGTGAAATAAAAAGAACAGGAATGTGATCTAAATGAAAGTGGACGTATACGTTTACTATGTTATTATGTTATTGTGGAGCCAAGGAAATGTTATAGCTCCATAAATGATGAAATAATTAAATGCTCTGGGCTAGACATGGAAAGTTAAATGTGTAAGATTAAATTAACTGGCACCGCGTTGAATATTTGTCACATCTGGATTATGTTTTCTTGATATAATTATGTGGACATGTCTCAATTATTTGATCTAAATGAATGCGCATAAATGCATTGCTTTTACATTGAATAGCTTTGCAGAAATTGTAATACACACAGATAGGTGGTGATTTAGACTTAAGACAAGTGGAATATGTGATAAATGAAAAGCATTTTGACATTTTTCTCAAAATAATTTAACTCTTGAACTAACTTAGTTTATTTCGAGCTGTACAATTTAACTGGGACGTTTTATAGACATCAACTTCTTGATTTTACGACACAGTTACTTAGAAGAGGCAGTACATAAGACTTAGACTACAGCTAGAGACTAAGGCCGTTAGGTTCCCCCATCCTATGGCAACATAATTAATCTGGAATACTTGCTTTAAAATAAACCTCTTTAAAAACAGTTGTTTCATATAAATATATATATCACTGCTTTTACTATGTCTCAAAATGTTTATAATTGTTTATGATCCTAGTAAATTCAAACATTGGTGTATGCTATACTTGACAAAGACACTAGCAACTCTGTCGAAACGTCATGTGAAAAATAAAGAAGTTGATATCCATGAAACTTGTTTCCCAGTTATGACTTCCTATGTTTTCTAAATGCCACTAAGAGAATTAATTAAAAAAAATAATATCCATAATTGATGTATGTGAAACGCTTAGAGTTGGTGGACGAGCATTGTTTTACCTTGAATGGATTTGACCATGGAATGCAAATGACTGTTCACACCTCCAATTTGCTATCTCTTGTCGAGCTCTTACTTTTCAACGGCGAGTTTAATGGCAACGGGTAATCTTATCTACCTACCTATTTGCGCCCAAATGTTAAAGAAACAATCGGTCATTTTTATTTTGAAATAGAGACTCAAGAAGAAGCCCACTTGTTGTCTGAAGTTTTTCGCATAATCTATTAAAGTTGATTGTAATGTTAAACGCGCAAGAACGTTATGTGTTACAAATACATGGACTGTTTGTATGATTTAATATTATTCAACAATCCGCATCTAGACGTACAATGTTATTTTCTGATAACTACATGAATTTCATGTAACTTGACACTACGATCGTATTTATTTGTATATCTTTTAAAATGATGGGTGTTTTAAGTCGTACTGAAAGGTATTTCACTTATATGACGCAAGTGTATGTCGGAAGACCGGAAAGAAACCTCGTGAAAACCAAGCTACAATCACCGGAACATTTATCTTACATATCCTAAGGTAAACAAGGCGTTTCGAACCTATATCGGTACAGTGAAGGGATCTCCGCAGGCCAATACTGAAGCAACTCTGCCTAAAAACCTAAATCGTGTTTACCGCATTTGCTGAATATGTGAAGATAGTCCAGTGTTACAAACCCTAGCTTCGTTTGGTAAATACCTACAGTTAATTGACGTTTGGAATGTAAACTTATATCAGATCAACATAGATACACAGAAGACTGTAATAATTTATAGCTTAAAGGAGCTCCAGATGGATTGTTTAGTTTACATAAACGTCATTACCAAGAAAAAGATATCCGCGATTTTACGGGCAGCGAAAACGTGAACTAAACTGAGCCGGCTCTGGGGCCAGTTTCACAAAGCCTTTGCGACGTTTCGATTTCTCAGTTGTCGTGACGACACAATACCTTCAACACTGGGTGTCATATAAACTGAGTGTGTGTAAATTTGCAAAGGCTTTTTAAGTTAGCCAATTAATGACGGTTTGCGGTTACACGGCGCTTTTGACAGCCCTGCCAGCAAGCGTCGAGGGAATCTTGGAACACTGCCAGCTAGCTTGAGTGAGCGGCGTTAAGATGGAAAAACGTCACGGCATTCCAAGAAAACGTCACGGCATTTCAAGAACGCCACCTGACTGCGAACTAACTGATGCGGATTATTGTTTACCCATCAAATTTGGTGGGTCAAAAAAGGTGGACTTTTCTTATCCGGATCAGATTTAGTCCACCTTTGTCTGCCCCTGAAAACGCAAGCACAAATCTGATCAGGATCAGAGCCGGCTCAGACCCACCATTTTTTGGCTGTGTAACCGCGGCTTATATATAGTAAAATATTAACCGCCCGATTTTATGAGATGACGAAACTTTTGAAACTGTTCCAAAAACATTGAAAAGACGATTCAAATTATAGAAAAAACCTAAAGTAACAAATCGCAACGCTTGAATTGACCATAACGATGCACACGTACTGTATTTAAATAAATCGAGTCAAATTACGTCTTTGCAAATTGTATTGATGAGTTAAATCATTATAGCACTTAAAGGAACCTATTCAAGTCAGAAGCTATATGGCAGAAGAATATGACTAAATTTACAATGTAAAATTTTAAATTTGACAGTTTTCTACTTTTGTGAGCTCATTGTACAACACGATTACTTATACTATTAACTGTTCATTGGTACAGCTGTAGTGTGTTTCCATTTTGAAGCCATAAGTTTGGTTTCCTAAGCCTAAATACTAGTATATCCTGAAATAATGTGCATAATTCAATCAATTAGCGAATAAGGAGCCGCGGAGTTCTCTGACCTAAGGGGCATCACGAAACCGATTTGTTGTGGTGTCTTGTTATTTGTCCTGTAAATTTCCTCAGGGGCCGGTTGCTCAAGCAGTGTTAGCCGCTAATACCAGGATAAATCACTAATCGCGGTATTAGAGAAGGTCTTCAACATGGCGTCACGTCATCTAAACTAGAATTACATTTAATACTGCTTTGAGCAACCGGCCCCTGGTGTCTTGTGTGTTGTGATTGTCGTTTAGGGTGGTTTCCTTTACCCATTCCACCAGTAGCCTACGCAGTCGTACAAAACAAACAAGATCTTAAGGATCCATTTTGATATTGCTGGGCTTTAAACGGAATGTAACTATTTTAATTCACATATTTAATATCTACTTGGGGAACGTACAATTTAGTTTATGACAAACATTAATCATAACGACTCGGATAAAGATAATCGATGCCTGCCTTTTGAAATGCTGGAATTTGAAGAGCACTTCATTGTAACTATCACCCTTCCTACCTCTGTACTATCACTCCAACAGAAAGCTCTACAATTAACCAAACTATCAAAACAGTCCGCCTCATTTTGCAACAAAATAATTTCAATTGGCGCCTTCTCTGCCTCACGCGATACGCTTGTTGCTGGGTAAAATTAGCTAACCGAAACTGGCGACCGAGTGGCGTAATGAGCGACTTGTCACAGCTGCATGTGAACTGCCATATACATATATTGTTTTATAAATTGACGTGTATCTGAGATTTTTTACGCGGAATAATTAATTCTAAAGGTGTTTTGGTTTGAAATAAGGCAATTTGATTGGCTGGTTAAATACCTAGTCGATTTTAAACACTCACGTAATACACTGTCGACTTCTGTCGCACTTGGCCCATCACAAATATCGGTGGTTGTCAGTGATATTACCTCAAACGATCGTTCAAATATACAAAATCACACCATATAGTTAAAAAATGAAGTAATCTGGTCTCTTGGCCGTGGAAGGTAAATCTGTTCCTAAACTGAAACTTATCCTGACTGTGGCAATGGGAGAACTCTGTGAAGTCATTGACCATGCGAGTATGGTTAGGGGAACCAGGGGCAAAATGGAATACGGGGCAAAGTGAAACTTATTTCAAATCTCATAACATGGTGCTGCGATCTCTCGGTCAATGGATGTATAGGATGACCAGATCAAGACCTACTTATTTGACGGTGCACTATTTTGTGGAGATTCGTTTTTCGACTTCCTAAGATAAAGTTTTATTTTAAAGATTTGAAACTAATATTAGTCACAAAAAAACCTACTGCTAAAGTACTGAGATGTTATGTTTCCGTTATTAATTAATGTAAGCCTCAATTGTCTTTCAAACTGAATGGCAATTGAAAAGTAAGTGCACAAAAGGCTCGTTAGCCATGATGAAAAAAATTCTGTCAAACGGGGCAAATTTGAAGTTTTGTCCGCTTTGAGCGGAATTGTGCAGTGACACGGATGGGAGTAGAAAATGAACGGGAAAGGCGGTAACAGGGAAAGAGAGAGCAGAAATAGAGGAA
The DNA here is from genome assembly GCA_032466195.1 of Katharina tunicata. Lineage (NCBI taxonomy): Eukaryota > Metazoa > Mollusca > Polyplacophora > Chitonida > Mopaliidae > Katharina > Katharina tunicata. The sequence continues at coordinate 3,545 of JAVFBZ010196077.1, read as the reverse complement.
ACGGAAAAGGGGATGAAACACAAAGTAAATAAAAAACAAAAAGCAACATTGTAATAATAAGATATTAAAATGTATGTTAGTTTATAAACCGACATTCAGTGGAAAGGTTCTCCACTAGCTTAATGAAGGAGTTAAAATTATATTTTCTTTGTTAACTTAAATGCATCTCAACACCAATGGTTACATAACTAATTAATGTAAATTTTATCATCTATTTTTGAATTGGTGGAATAAGAATAAAGGCAAGATTGATGTACATTGCTTTTTAAACCTTACTTCGTAAATGTTCATTACCTTTATGTATTATTTCTTAAATTAGTTTCCTTTCAATTTTTTTTTAACCACACCATAGCTTGCTAGATTGCTGATTTTCTATTTAACATTCTACAGACTTTAACGGATGCTAGAACCAACCACTAGCCTCTATCTCTTGTTTATTCCGCCGTGTTTTGCGTTTTGAGTCGAAGGCGATATCTTCAAACGAAAAGGTGGTATGATATGTTTTACATTCATATATATATCGGGATTAACAATCGACATGTCCGGTTAAGATGGAACAGGCGTCAAGTAACTGCAAGATCATTGAAACAGCGGCATAGGACCCGACAGCCTGAGTTTAGCGTGACGTGCATAGAAGCCTTAAAACTTGCTGATTAAAGTTCAAGTCTGAAGTGTGTTAACAATACAGTTAATTCCTTGTGCCTCGTGGTTTGAATGGATTCAGCTGACTTCGAGCGAAATAAATCTTTACCGCTTCTTTCGAATGTAGGCGTTCCAAAGGCTCCCAAATGAATGTCCTTAATAGGTCATCGAGTCAACAAAATCGTTTTTGGGGACCTTCCAAGTTGGGTTTTTTCCTGGTTATAGATCTACACGACGGTTCTGATTATACATCACTTATTATCATTTATTAATCATAATCTAGTCAGAAAAAAACATTGAAGCTGGCATCGATTTGTTGAAATGAAGCCGACATACATTATACAGTAGATACATGAAGATCTATTTCGTTCTACTATTATTTAAAACACTAATATTTGTTTGAACCTTAGGTTATTTAACTTACGCTATGCACCAATCCACTCTTACGCAGCTTTTCTAGAAAGCAGCCATATGTAATTGCTGAGAATTCAAACGTCATCAAAAAGCGAACTAAACGTAACCATACGATTCGAATAAACAGGAACGGTAAACAGACAAAGCAGATCTTTTTCATGTACATAAGCATGTTCTTTCCTCAAGTCACTGATAAAATACCTCTTATTTTACTTATATCGCCAGCGTCCGAATTGTTTCGTAATCGTCCAGGTTTCCGGAGATTTTGACGGTTTCATGTTTGTTTCCAGTACAACCGCTTAAACAAGAAAAAGGGCCTAATTCTGGAATACTTTATTATATCTGCAGTGGTTTGCATGTTATTTCGCTCATATGTTTGCTGGTTTCAGATCTTGAGGATAAATGTGTTTTATTTCAACAGAACTAAATTGTTCATCCCCTAGACGCAGTTGCATTTTAGGATTCTAACAACTCGTATAAAGAAAAGTTCTTCTGATCTGTTAAGAATCAGAAATTCGAAGAACGTTCTATGGTGTAAATATCACCCCTCAGCTCTCTTTTGTTATTCCAAGCACAGGCTTACGAGTCACAAGGCTTATATATTAGTCCTATCCACCCACTTTTAACAATGTTTTTTTTTCATTTTAATAATTAAGATACAGGACTATGCCGAATGATAGATAGGATTCACCGTTGAACATGGTATTTTTCAAACTAGAGCATTATTGTACCGGAGATGGCCTACTATTGTTTAAGCTAGTGTGGATAGGTGTAATAAAATGTAATTACGTGTAGTTGTAGGAAAGGGGTCATATCTGGATGGATATTACTCATCTGAGTATTCTTAAAAAATACTTAGCGTTTATAGGGCTTAAAAAATCAATTGAAGGATAATAATAGCATATTAGATAAGTACCATATATCTAAATTGATCTTTTGTGAATTGTACATAGTAGGTATTGTTGCTGCCAATACATCTGGTAAAAGCATTGGTAGATATTCGTGGCGACACTGCCTTTAAGCGCCAAGTCCAATTAGGTTATATATTGAGCCTGACGTCATTTAAATACTTCTTACAAATAAATATTGGCCTGATTTTACCACATTAACAGCTGTTTTCTCCAATGCAATAGCTCTCCTTGACAATACGATTTGAGATTGCCTGATGACATCTGAGTCCAAACGTAGTTTGATTATCACCAAGGCCACCAACAAATGTATGTAAATCAGATGTGTAAGAACTGTTTGATGGAATACTCCCATTTTACGTGAAATGTATCAACATCTGTCCCGTGGACTTCTTTTATTGTTCTTGGAAGAAAAACAAGAAACAAGGAAAATAAAATAGAAATCTTAGCTAGTTTGCCGACGTAAACAGTGCCTTTAGTAACTACTGTCTCTTTTCTGTCACCTCGCTCATATTTTCCTAGATGTGACTTCTTAAATAATTTTCGTTTTTCTAAGAATAACGCGAATTTCAGATAATCGGAGTTGGGATCGTTCGCTAAAATTACGTTTATCGATGTTGAAACCTTAAATAAAAATGAGTATGCTGGAAAGAAATTTGACTAAGTATGACGTTATTGTTGACTTACACGTTGGGCCATTTTTATCAAACGGCTCCCGACTGGAATAATTAAATGTGTCCTGGTGGCCTGGAAATAGGGTGACCCGCATAGAAACGGTACAAATGCTGATAACAGTTATTATTTATCGTGTGGTATCAACAGAGACCCCATTCTCCAGTCTCTGGTTTATTTGGATTGAGATGAAAGCGCGCAGCGATAACCTTTACCACATCGCTCAATTGTAGCCAATCACGAGAGCTAAAAGTGAAGGTCGTAAAATGATCATTCGGGCAACACAATCGTTTTGTGAACTTTCTAAGGCAGAACTCTTTCTGGCTATAGCCAGGTTTTGATCATACATCGATTCAAAAAGTCATTTATTTATCTGAAACTAGTTAGGAAATTGATAAGTTGGAGCGGAAATTGATGTGTTCTCAAGGACATGGTATAGACTGGTCATTAGATCTGTAGAAGGGCTATTTCACTCCCATAGTATGGAAAATGTATAATTGTGAAGCATTACAGTACTAGTCAAGTGACGCGGTTCACTTCACTCAAAAAACAACAACCGTTGCCTCTAGTATGAGGGTCCTCAGGGCCTTCTTAGAAACCTACCAGATATTTTCTAAAATAAATATTACATTACACAATCTGCTACCTCCATTGAAATACAGAGATGTAATTAAATGGTAAGCCAATAAATCTGACCTTTCCATTGGCCCTATCGGTGTTATTTAATCTGATATATTAAATGTGGGAACAGGTTACAAAGTGGGTTTAACTCATCAGTTCATTGGAACTATGATCATACCTGTTGAGAAGAGATCGCTGGTCATGTAAATTAACTAGTTCTACCGTGAGCCTCTGTAGCTCAGTCGGTTAGAGCGTTGGCCCTGCTAGCCAGAGACCCGAGTTCGAATC
>JAVFBZ010196067.1:0-14147 GCA_032466195.1 Katharina tunicata | reverse complement strand
TTAACATATGTGTACAAAATTGTAAGTATCATTTTTGAATTTCATTTTGCGTTTCTTTTTTTGAAGAGTGTATATACTACTAGTCAAGGTCTACATGGTGATATAAATAAATCCCCTTCAGGTGGAAAACAGCGTATTGATAACTGAATTGTGAACTGCTATTTGACCTGTTGTCGGACCGATACAAACAAAACTATAGCAGACACGAACTTCCCACTTGGTATCTATAGATACTCCTAGGCAAGGCCTAAATGATAATATAAAAAAGTTTGACTTCCGGTAGAAAACAGCTAATTGTTAACTGAAGTGTCAACTGCCATTTGACCTGTTACACCTATACAAGCAAAACCATAGCAGATGCGAACTTCCCTTTTTGTATCTATATACTACTAGTCAAGGCCTACATGGAAATATAACAAAATAATTCACTTCAGATAAAAAGCAACGAAGTGTTAACTGAATTGTGAACTGCTGCGTGAACTGTTGTCTGCCCAGCAAAACTACAGCAGACACGAACTTCCCACTTGGTTTCTATATACTACTTGCCAATGCCTACATGGCGATATAAAAAAAGATGTCTTCCGGTGGAAAACAGCTACTTGTTAACTAAATTGTGAATTGGTATACCTTTTGTTTGTTGGTTTCTATAAGTTGGTTTCGATGATTGAAAAACTACATAATCCCCATAAACAGAGAAATTGTGGATATATTAAGAATATTTACGGGGTTAAATTTGGGTTAGAACTATATTACACCAGCAATCGACGTGTAGCGTTTACTCCGGCAATGAAGTTGGTCTTAACTGATGAGGATTATTTGTACCCATCTAACACGGTTGGTCAAAAAAGGGGACTTTTCTGATCCGTATAATTTTAGTCCACCTAATTCCAAAAATAAATTTTAGGACAAACACTGGTTGTTCTGAATTGGCTCTGATCCGGGTAAAATTTATTTTGGAATTGCGCGGGCAAAAATAGGTGGACTAAAATTATACGGATCAGAAAAAAATGCTGCCATTGATTTAATCGATAGTCTTTCAAGTCTGCATTTATATTGTTAAAACCCTATCAGTAGGGAAACTGTAAGGTTGTTAATGATTATAAAAGTTATAATTATTGAGCGCCGTTTATTGATTTACACTTTTCTATTACAATTTGGAAGATAATGTAAATATAAATTCTCTTTCAAATGGGCCTCCGACTAAGGCCAGTATGTTTCAAGTATTTATGTGATCTAACTTAACAATGGCGAACGATAATCTTTCAAGCAGAGCTAACAGGAAGTGTTTAACATTGTTTAGCTGTGTTAGTGGCGCTGCCCACTGATGGAATACACCGCCGTCATATAAGTCAAATATACCTTGAGCATGGCGTGAAACATCAATGAACCAATCAATCAATCAATCAACCAATCAATCAATCAATCAATCAATCAATCAATCAATCAATCAATCAATCAATCAATCAATCAATCAATCAATCAAATTGCAATGGATACCATGGAGTCTATGATCTCAGGTGTCCGGAAATGAATAAGAGAATGGACCAGCGTGATGCTTCACCTAGTATTCTGTTTGTTGTTATTGTAGTAACAAGTCTTTATGTCAACATCTAGTTTGCTCCTATTTTATTGCATCCTGGCGTTGGAATGGAACAAAACGAGGTCAATTATACGATAAAACGCTTTGATTAAGTCTTTTTATATACAGGATGTATTGATCAGATCAATGGGTTGTTTGGGGATTTATGGTCAGTTTAACTCGCTCTGGTGGTCACCATGCCCGCCCCACCTTGGCGTGAAATTCTCTCTGACACGCCCTTTGATCTTTACCTTCCTGTAGCGTGTCACCCCACCCTATAGATATGTCTTTAATTATAGGGTGGGTTGCTATCGTTAAGCTGACACCAAATGAAAATGAATTTAAACCACCAGTATTCGAACCAAAGTCAAATACAGGTGTGATGTCTATTTAACTAGACTGCTACAATACATCCACCAATTTCCCAAATTCCCAAATAAAGGAGAATACAAGAATTTGGGGGTGTTGATTTAAAGTTACACAGCCGGTGGGAGAAGTTTAACAGGGTCAGACAAAAACATGTTTTTGTAATATCCCGGTCTTTAGAGGCCAGGCGGCAATACTGGTGTGCTCGTTCATTATGTTACCTTTGACAAGACTGTTTTCGGCCTCGATAACCTGTTAACGTTATCCTGTTATTCTGCTTTTGTCCCACTATGGTCATCTGTCTGAAAATAAAACTGTATTGAATGACGTTTTAGTAAACATTCAATTCCTGCAACAATGGTCATTGATTGATCTCTGCCTCATGTCGCTGTCTGACCATAGAGACTGGCCTATGGGCTGTTGAAATCAAACCGGACAATATACCGGCCATTAAAAGTGTCGGTCCAGTAATCTTGAATCGGTCAGCTGGCCCGTTGATGACATTCATTATCTGTTGATTTAAGACGTAATAAACCAGAAGCGGCCAACCATTGTTAACAAAAGATACCATTGCAATTAAGGACAGTACTTTATTCTAAAACCTTCTGTATTATTGTAACAAACCAATAAAATCTTCAAAAATAAATTCTTCGCAAAAGTTAACAATAAACGGAATGTGTCAGCAAAGTGCAACACAACATGCGAGTTAATCGATACAACAATTACACTTAAAGTTTTGCATTAATATCGAAAATAACAGTTTTTTTTAAAGTTAACCTTCCACAAAAACGATGGTTATTGTTTGTGAAGTTTCACGATGATAACTCACATTCAGTTAAACGCAAGGAGCAAATAGAAAAAGAACACAAAGTAGTCTGCGACGAAAGAGTGTGTTGTTTAAAACAGTTGAAAGATTCATACCAACAGCTACATACCATGGCCGTCAAATCGATGAGTTTGAGATGAGAAAACACCTGACCAAATCTTGGCCTCTGACACTTTCGAATGGTTCTCTATCTAGTGATTATTCTGTTTGTCAGAGAGATCAGGAGTTTTCTGAACGTGACTGGTCAACAGTACCTGACCACCGTAGGACAATCCAGAATCCAATTGTCAGCCACGAATTAGCGAGTTTAAGCGACTAAAGTTATCTCATTGAGCCCAGCACGTCAGCGGAAACCACACGCACAGAGCAAACTGTGTTAAATTTCGGTGCTTGCTATCTCAACACCGATGTCTTCCAATCTGCCTCTCACCAATGTAAGCCACATGCATGATTTCTGTGGCCCTAACACAGACACTTACACAAAATGGACATTTGGTTATTAATATATAGATCACACAATTCATGCTTTAAAACGTTGATTATCCTTTCTTTTTTTCCAACAGGATACATTGTAACATGGGATTCAATATCGAGGACTAGCCATTGATATAATCGCCCCGTGAAGTAGGCGTACCATTTTATCAGAGGCGAATGTGAAAATACCCAAAGGAAATAATTCAATTAGCAGCTACTGGTTCAAGTACCCTTTTGACATTGTTTATTGCCAAAGGCATTTTACACAGGCTATTATGGTGTGGACATTTCAACGCCTAGAGCCCAATTACCCGTTTTCTTGGATATCTGGTATTGGATTCATCTGCAACTGACTTTCACCCGATGATTGGATGTACTGAATAGATGTCGGTTAACTGTACAAATAGTTTTTTTTTATATGGACAGACGTAAAACATGTTAAGTCGATATGGTGCTGCAACAAAACATCTCAATTTGTACTTAAACCAACTCGAATTACCTTCCCGATTTTCCGAAAACTCAGAAACCCTTAAAGTAAATACTAAAAGACTAATACTGGAGAGTCGCTGCAGGTCATCGACTACACGGCTTGACACATAAGGATTAGAAGAGAAGAGGTTCTATTTGCTGTTCACTATGACCAGCTCAATCAGTTGAATGGCAGGGTTTCTGAGGACTTAATTAGGCTGAAGGAAGTGTCTCTCTTAGCACGTCTTCTCACTGTGTCCACCTTGTCCGCTAGGTGGCTGACGAGAGGACCAAACTAATACCAACTCACACCTACAGGCTCATGCAAGTCCGGATGTATTGGTCACATCATGTTCTAGCAGATGCCGCCTTAACTTTACGTGAAAATAATTATCTTTGGAAATAGATTATATTAAAAGAAAGTAAAAATCCTATTAAAAACGTAGATTTAAACAAATATATTTGTATACTTTTTATCTTGCAGGATCCATTCATAATGTACTTTTATCATCATTCGCAGTGTTTTATGACTCTTTTATTTTTAGCATTTCCTTCTTCTTTATTGTTTATAACATTGGACTGTGATGATTTCAGTTTGTATGTGTTTATGTGTGAGTAACTGGAACGGTTCCAAAAGTAGTAATGTCAGTGGACTTAATGGTTGTTTATGTATCACTCATTGCTGTTATATCATAACATATTTAGTTCATCTCTACAGAAACCCCCACGCAGCTTAGATATATACCATTCTAAGTTTATGTAAAGCTGGAAACACGAGGTCTGTAAGGTGATAAGAGCCTGGTATTTCTACATGGAGATAAACCCCTTATCAGCCTGTACCTCGAGATAGTTTTCCCCACACTCAGACCATGTACCCAGAGTAAGCCGTCTCGGAAACAGACACAAATCTTTCCTGACATCCCTCCAGGGAAGCTAGGCGCTTATGAAATTAAAACATAAAACATTTAGCGAAATGGTCTCAAATTGCGTTCACCAGGAAAAGGAGCAAGGGACAATCAATTACAATTAATTGGCTACACTTGAACAAGTTTCGCGAGTGAATGGCTTGGAGAAAACCCAGCGATTCTCTTACGTCACCAAGCGGTAACCTTGCCGCGCCAGCGCCTGTTACTTCCTGGTGAAAAAGCTTGTATATTGAAAATAAACTCGCTGGATTACACGAAAGCTGCGAGTTTATATTTGACTGGATGAAGGTAAAACGGAACAAAGTGTCATGATAGTTTTTGCAGAACGAAGAAGAGCAGTCGTCTCCCCATTCCTTGTAGCTGACGGCATCAAACCTTACACCCTCCCCTCGATTCTATACTGCCGTTAGGACCCAGTGTCTTAATGGGGCAGCACTTAAATCATTATGATAAAACATCTGCGCTGAGGTGCCACGTTTTTTTTTACCCAGTTTTCTTAAAGCTAAAATAACTTTACGTCGAACACACACCACGAACGGCAATACTTTTAGAGAAAGGTTGTGCTAAATTAACTGACTGTTCAACGAAATGTTGTCATAGTAGCGTAGTAAGCTCGTTACAAATTATTGTACTAAAATAAAACTAAAACCGTTAGTATCACTTAAAATATAGTTTGGTCTCACCGAGCTGTCTGGGCACAGGGTCAAGCTAAAACATACATATATGGTGCACCACAGTTTTAACCGTAATGTTGTATATTATAAATTTTGCACCAAATGCTCATAAAAAGCGTGACAGCAGTGCCTTCTTCTATAAACTTATGATATATTTCTTTTCTTTGTTCCCAACGGTTTTAATGATTTGAGTAAAAAGAAAAATATTTGTCCAATATAACGCTATCGACGAATAGCATGTCGTTTAGACTAAATGTTTATTATGTTCTCAATTAAACTTTTCCCCTCGGAAACGAATGATGAACGCTAAATGGTACAGCACCTTTTTGACGACTTGGTATCCTGCTGACCATTCACGTGCATGACTATAAATATTTTTAATTCTTGTATATTTGTTGAAACTTTTAGACATCAGCATGAGGATTTAATGAATTCTCCATTAGCGTATTGAAGGGGTGTGCGCCAGCCTGCTCTCCTTAACCCTGTAACGTCCTTAGTGCTTTATCCACCCATTCGATGCACGTGTTTCCCGGAGAACGTATACATAATCATACTAGGACTTGATTTATAAAACAGTTACAGATTTGAGGGTTTATTACTGACGCATGGTAAACACCCTTCCCGGTTACAAGATAGGAGCTGTTCTGGTTTCTTTGTGGCTGAATCCCCGGTGAACCCCTGTCTAATAGAGTTTAAGTCATTTACCACATGTCACCCAGGTGAATTATAAATTACCTTAGGATTTGGAACCATACATCTACATGTACCGTTCGGGTCAAACTTTCATAGGATACACGTACCTTCTCCAGTCTCCCTTAAGACACCCACCGCTATAGGGGAATATGTGGATGTAATCCGGTTGTATCCAGGCCCAAAAACGCTGTGTGTGGCGACAAAAACCATAACACTCTCCAGATTATGATAAAGCCATCCCCTATCAACCTACAGTGACACACGTATTGCCACAATACTAATAGTAAACATAAGACAACCGCGAGAAGCAAGTTGTTTATATGTACATACAATATTTATATCATAACACAGACTAAGTGTAAACGCATTGGTTATTATATAAACTTCATTTGTTCCCGAAGAGCAAAATATAAAGACAAATTCTTAATTAAAACTCGGTTTTACAATACAAATACAAAATCTCACAAAACTTTTCTAAAGTAGCCAAGAACTCGACTTTCAGAGATTTTCCATGTTTATTTCTGCAGAATGCAAAGCGATAGATCGATCTATTACAGATCATATATTGTTCTATATTCTGAGCATTTAGGAATGGAAATGTATAATATATGTAAAATTTAAGTTGTGATTGATAATTGTTGGAAGACGTCGGTGATGTACAGAAAATGGCTATATTTTAGTTCTTAGATGTCAGGAAATAAATTTTAATCGGGTATTCTCGTGAATTAAAATCATAACCACAAGGAAATGGAACTAGTACAGCTGGATGCCTGAGATTTAAGATACAATAACGGTAGCAACATGTATTATCTTTGACTGCTTGTTCTTATACCAAACGGCACTCATCCTCATCGTCATTGTCTACCCAGGTCTGTCTTTAAACGATGAAAAAAGTTCATAGTATCCTTTGTTCTGTGTTTATCTATCGTTTGTTTCCTTAAACGATTATTTAAAAGGAAACTAGCGCTATATTAACTTGTAAAACATTAACTCCGGCGATTGAAAAAACTTCAAGATCTAAGATTTAAAGAAATCCTAAAGACAGGGTTCTTTTCTAGTAAAACAGAGTGATGTAAACGGACGTGTGAAAATGAATACTGTGATGTATAACGGCATTCCGACATAGTGTGTTGTAAAATGTTTGACCAATTTTTGGATAGTATGAACCAGCAATGGGATACTGATATATATTATTTGGCGGACACCATTGTTTAGGGAGCATCTGATTGAGATTGAAAACAAAAATAAACATAGCATAATTTTACTAAAAATTCACTAAATACTCACATGCCTCTAATAGGCTTCAATTGGATTTTTAAAACTAAATTGCTTACTATAACATCACACAATGACTGGATAAAATTGTAGATCCAAACAAATCGTGTATGGTTGTCCAGAACACAGCAAGCTTGGTAAAGCACAGGTACAAACTTAAGTCCGTCCATTTTAATTTAATTAAATTTTAGCTGTGTCGACATAGAGAGATTATTCGATTAGCGCAATTACGAACGATTGTCGGGACTTATTTTAATACCCTATCCCAAAGGATATTATAAACGCCCTGGTCTTACGGTGAACGGCTTGAGTTAAAACTATTGACAACCTCTGTTATATGATTGTCTACCTTGGCGAGTTAACGTTATCTTACGGTATACGCGATATTCTTCATTTATGACATTAGATTTTGTTACAGGGTGATATGCTTGATAGATTTTAAGCTATTTGATATTTCATATTTAAAACATTAAACTATTACGTGGCGTCAATTGGACACTTCTTTACACCAGTAAAACACGCAATAGAATTAACGATGCTTTGTCTGAGGCCACCAATCCAGATACAGACACCTGAATCTGTACATAAGCTTCATTTGGGATCTCTTCTGTTTAACAGCATATCATATCTTCTTTGTCATCACAACAGTTTGAAACATGGAATTGAAGCTTCTAGTGTGAAAAAGACTTGTTTATTGCCAGATTTTTAAGAACTATAGGTTGAAACGCTAAGTTAATGTGTTATATATATATATATAATATTGTGATATACTGTATACCATGACAGTGTTATGACGTTTGACCTTCTCTGGACTATTCACATCATCAAATGTGTCCTAATGGACGGTGACTCCGTGTAATGGGAGCAATTGTTTGTGAGTAAAGTTAACTGGACATAAACTCCTACTGCTGGCGTCACGGTCATTTGATGTGTTAGAAATATATATTTTGCGTTACAATAACATGCTCCCTGCTGTTTCTCTGGTCACATATATATGTTCGAGGAGAAAAACAAACCAATATGTTTAATTAATGGCATCGACAAAATATCAACAACAAGTCAAAGTATAAAAACAATAAACAAAGTAAGATCAAACTGAGGGTCACATGTACACATTGGTTGGTTGGCAATCTTCTTCCTAATGTTAAAGCTAAGAACTTGGGACTGCTCACAATTACCTGACAAATAAATGCATGCTTTAGCAAGTGACAATTAACAGCCCCTGCAGAATAGGACTTTTTTTTATGGTTGAAAGGTAATTAATAGACAGGTAAAACTGATCCTGGGCCTCAAGCGACCTAAATCAGTAACTAATTACCGAAATGGTTCACGTCCTTCATACTTTGAACTGTATCCGCACTTAGAAGCATGCATTTATTTATTTCTAGATTTATAACTTGGATTTGGTATTTGTTTGTATAAAATACGAAGAAAAAAAAACAAAACAAGTATATACAACGTCTAACATTTACAAGATGTATTTTAGAGAGACACAGTATTAAAGTTGTGTTTTCAAATAGCCCCAAATCTTAACTGAAGGGTTTTAATTCACCAAAGACCCACGTGTGGCTAAAGATTAGCCTAGTCTTCAACGTTTGATAAATGTACATCTCATGAGTTATTATTCAACTTCTAAAATGAAGAAAAATCTTACTTATTCACATTCACAACTGTCATGTATATACACATAGAGCCTAAAGCGTAATACATGTTGTGAGGGTTGTCAGGTCGTTTGATTAAAAGTTTGTATGCTTTCTTCGGGACGTCGATAGAGGGCGCTGTAGACGGTAGAGGGCCACTGAGCTGTGGTCTGCTATGTGACTTGGTGTAACCTGTAGTGTGTATACATTTTGGTAGACGCTGTCAATCTAACGACGTGATCACATAGCGAGACCTGTGAACCTTAAATTCTTATATACAACACAAATTCGGCAAAAACTGTGGAACTACTTTTAAAGAAATGACCAGATCTGTGGGTTTTTTATTTGCACTTTCTACCTGGGATGTAAAGCTTTAAAGTGATTTCGGATAGGACAAACGTGTACAAATTGCTCATTCTTAATACACCAGGTGTTTCAAGGAATATTAATCCCCTGTGATTGATTAGTAGATTAACCGATTAACTGAGGATTAAGGTTAGTACAGGTGAGCAGTATATGTGCTGCTATGTGATTCCTGTTATCGCTGCACTTTGGGATTACTGTCACAATCAAGGTAGGTTAAATGCGCTACGCACTTCATCTATTTCCTTTGGTTAACAATTGATAAGAAACATAGAAAATGTTACCTATGTACATGTATTATCACGAACTTTTTACAAAGGTATGAACTTTTACAAATGCAAAATTGCGTTTCTACGATTATACTTGGCAAGGTAGGCCTACTTAAATTGGCTTTGTTCACCCCCTGATAACAAACAAAACTTACATTACATTTCTGTTATTACGCTTAAAGTCATTACAATGTCCACTCTAAGATATCGGTGCATTGTGCATACATTTTAGTAGGAAATTAATTTTATCACTGTATTTAATCTCATTGCGCTTCAACTCGTTTCAGACTAGCAAAAATCTGAGACCGAAGTAAACAAATATTTGTCAGAGAAGGTTTATTTTTTATTAAAGGTCTGCGCTGATTGATCTGTTATTTTTTCTGCATGTAAGGTCTGATATTTTCTGGTCGAACAGCAGTGAAATATGGCTTACGGTGAAATTGTGAAGTAAACTGCATTAATTTTTTCCTGGGCTTATTGAGTTTTTATGATAGTGTCTCCCACCAGCCAGTCAAACAGCAGTCTACAGTCTAGTGAAGCTGCTCTGTAATTGATGTATGTCTTACAGTTAATCCTCTTGTTTTGTCTGTACGTATTCCAGAAATGCTGTATTGAACAGACGAGTCTACCAAGCTGTTATCTACCGTCTTGTATTCGTTACTCGGTCGTTAAGCACTCCTCCTAAATTACCTATTTGACAATTTCCTAGTTATTTAAGACGGTGTTACAAAACTGTTAAATCATTCACTTAAACAACAGCTGATGGCAAAGGAAAGATCTCAACTCCCTCGACAAACCTAAGGTTAAATGCTTACAGACAAGAGATTGAATACGTGATTTCTTTCCAGCCGTATCTCTGTGTTGTTTATAGCGGGGTTAAGCCAACAAGGACAACGAATAAACAAACAGCGTTTTTCCGGCGGCCCCTTTAAGAGAGAGGCGAGAAACACTCTGTGCTGTAGAGCATTCCGTCTTTAAAATAGTGACTGCCTATAGGGGCTTTCATTAGCTGAGTGACCATTAAACCGTATAGCCCTCACTCTATCCACTGATCGCCAATCGCTACCGAAATGGGTGTACTCCGTATACAGCGAAACATGAGATTTTCCCCCGCTTTACAAAGATTCTGTGTACATATTAATAATTAGAATCTAGTGGTCGTGTCTTCAGAATAAACCCAGTCGTTAAGCCGACGTTCAAATTCGAACGTCGCCATTTTATATTAGCGGACGAGGTGAGGTCTTAGGCCGGTCTCAACTATTTCAATAATTTCTTTATGAGTTTTATTATTAATATTTACAAAGTTATGTGTTATATTTCTGTGTCCATAAAGGGTAGGAGACCAAATGGTACCTTGCACCCGTAGTACACCGACGTCAGGCGCTCTTATTAAATATCTCTAAAACATGCCTTTGTCCGTTACCGTAGTGTTATTTGGTAAATCGTTGGCATTTATATTGAATAAGTCGTGCTTTAAAGCGGAGCGAGGAGATTGGAGATTTTTAAGGGACTGTTACATGATATGTGTACAACTGTCGTGAGGCCTTTACTCTTTAATCAGACAAACCTTGCGTTCAGTTCAAGTGGCGTACCTACAAATTCAACAGTTTCAAATTTTGAAGTTTTTTTTTACATAAGTAAATATCTATTGCCAAATGGAGACCCTTGTCGTCTTAAATTCTGATTCAAAGTCTGTTTTAGTTTCTTAACTTCCCATTCCTCACGTTTGCATTTTACAGTATTCTGCAATTGCTTTAAAGCGTTTAAAACTCTATCTGTCAATAATTATATTATGCTTTCATGAAATAATTTTTATTATTTTTAGTGTAAATATTTTCCATTGGACAAAGAGAAAATAATTTATTGTATTTCATAAAATAAAGTCGCATCTATATGCTGAGTAGGATTTTGCACTACTTCTTATATTTAATAAAATGTTAAATATCTATTGTATTACCGAATGTGAACTGTATAGACATCCAGTAACATTATATTATGACCCCTTTGATTTTGTGTAAAGTAGAAATGAAACGTAAACTGAACTGAAAAGAGTTAGGGTTTTATGGTCACACAAGTCTGCTTGTATTTCATTACGATAATAACAAGCTGTTTTCCATAGATTAATTTTTTACGTTTAACAATTAATAAAATATGTCCATAAAAACAGCTCGGTTTATTTTTAAGACTGTCACATAAAATACAACATCAATGATGCCCGTTTTTCCTGCAGGATAAGCCGGCTGTTAAACTAGAATGTTTAGCCTGCGTGAATAGCCCGTAATAAATCCACACTTATTGATACCCCCTTATCATATTATAGTTTACAACAAGAAACAAACGCCCACGCTGCACTGATTCGCTAAACACAAATGTCATCGAAAAAAATTTTTTAAGATAGATTTCTGTCTGTAATGTGGGTTATCATGAGAAGAAAGATGTTCTTTACGTGACATTTTACAGCATTATATTTGTCATTAATTCTTTTGAAAAGGTCCATAAAAGCTACATAGCCAAAACTGATGTTACACTTGTATTAACGTAGACCTGGAATCGGTCGATTATTCACTTCCTAAACCAAGTCTTATTTAGATGTTCTGTGCAGATTGATTTAGAATCAGTTGTGCGACCGATAAAAGAAGAAAAAGGGTGAGAGATTTTGGTATTAAGCCACTAATCTTATATGTAATCTTTGATCCAATGATCGTTACTTATCGCGTTTGGTTCTAATGCTTAAACCTTTATGCCGCCTTTCACATTTCTTATAATCATATTATTATATAAGTACGCCTTGTATTCACATACAATCTCAAATAATATTATAAATACCGGGTACCGGGTAATAGAACATATATATCTTTATTCAGCTTTACCAAATTATGCAATTAAAGTGTCAAGTAAGCTCTTATACTTGTGCACGTAGCTGTAATTCAGCTAACGCCAAGAACTGGCAAATAAACCTTGCGAACGATTGTTTTTTGCACCTCTATAGTTTTTGTGGAACATATAATTATATTTAGAGGAGCTATATGCCAGTGTCAATTTGAGAATGAACTCTCGACACTCTTATTGTATATGCATTTCGTCAAAATATCTGCGGGGAAGAATAAAAGAAAACATAGGGTTATATAAAGGTTGCACTGCTGGTAAATATTTCACAACCGAAGTACAATAAACTAGCGGGAGTTGTTGTAGTGTTAAAAGAGGTGATTGTATACTGTTGCTTTTGGAAAGTGTAAAGAGAAGGGAGCCTTGAATGGAACCGCGGAAACCTAAGCGGAGTTGAAGAAATAAACGCTCCTTGCTGTTATAACAAACACGGCGGTAATGAAATGTCAAGTGTAAACCATCAATTTTGTCGTTTAGTTAAATCAACAGCTCTTGGGGTCCGGAATGAAACCCCCCGAAACCCAATGGGGCAGGAATGAATGTATGGACGGACGGGACAGGGTGGAGACGGGGCGAGTCAATGACGAGACTTAATGAGTCTGGGGGCGAATGGCTGGAGACACGGTCAGTAGCCCTTAGATTTAATGACCAATCACTGAGAGTATTCTCTCCGAATTGAGTAGATGTCCTGCGCTCCCTGGGAACGAAGAAATGACTTATGGACAGCAGTGTGGGTTAGCGCGTGACGTCTGATAACCAGTTAAAAGATGACAGGATTTATAAACAAAGGCGATAGCTAAATTGTAGAGTATGTAAGAATGTTGATGTTGGCTGTCATCACGAACCTTAACTCTGTCAGATTGACTCGAAGCTTGTTGCCTTCACAAAACCACTATCGCTTCACAAACTTGAACTTTATGTCAGTACACATGTAAATATCAATGTATTAGTTTCTTTAATTTGACATAACATCCTGCATAGCTTCACGCGGAAAGTTGTATTATACAGGCTTCTCTTTTTCACCCCGGGCACAGATTCACACAGAAGTATACCAACGTAATTAGAGATTGTTTTCAAGGATCCTTCATCGATACGCTTCTTATAACAGGATTTTTCTTTAATATTATTATTTATGTTTTTTTGAGAAACCAAATATAATTTCAGGAGTAATCAACCACAGGTAGACAGCCGCTCTTTTATCCTGTAAAAAAAGAAACTTTAATGTTGCGATTTCTTTTCTAAACAGAGAATGGGAAAGTTTTCACCAAGATTAAATAGGGGTACAGTCCACATTATATTTTATTTACAATTCAGTTTTAGTTATTTGCGCGGAAAGGCTCAAGTGTACTCTTCTGTTGAAGTGGTCTAAATTGACGTGTACGCATTAATGATGCCTTGACCTCTCTTATCACGTGCACATTCTTGTCGGCCATGCTCAACAACTATACAAATGGAAAGAGCACAGCTAGTTTCTCAACAATGCCTTGCATTCTACTCCCAATGACTGTTGGCCTTTGCAGTGAAATTTGTACTCGTTCATGGCATTTACTTTTAACTACCGGTTCTTTAGATAATCGCTGAAACCATGTCTGCGTTAGTGGACAATGTATGTTAACCTCACCGTGGATTTACCGTGGGGGGGGGGGGGGGGGGGGGGGGGGGGGGGGGGGGGGGGGGGGGGGGGGGGGGGGGGGGGGGGGGGGGGGGG
>JAVFBZ010196056.1:0-14147 GCA_032466195.1 Katharina tunicata | reverse complement strand
GAATATGAGATAGTTTCTCGGCTTTAATTAGTCGATATCCCTGTGCCAGTGTGATTACTCTTGACAAAAATATATATTTCTCAGATATATACATTTTTCTCAGATATATACATATTTCTCAGAAATATACTTATTTCTCAAATCTTGAAATTCTTTGCAATGAAACAAAAAATGAAACTCATCACCAATCGCGTTACAATTACTCATTTTATATTTTCGATATATAGGGATATTTAGCCACCTTACGGTTTCATCCGGCAGTATGTGGTTTGCAGTTCGAAACCTGCATAAAGGAATGCGGCTCTTTAAATTCTTCCAATTGATGCTGGCTATTGAAAAAAATAGTAAAATCTACTTTTGGACGGATTTTGCAGGCTTATTTAACTTTATTTGACAGTTCGGACACGTTTGACTTCCTGCATTAAAGGCTGATGGTTGACAAAGAAACTGTTCATCCAAACAGTATACAATATATCTTTTGATTTACATAGCCAAGAAATATTACATAGGTCATCTTTTTTTTAAAACAACTGTACATGCAGTACAAACGATGTTTTTAATTGTATTCCCTTTATTAATCTTATCCAGAAAGAAATATTTCTGATATAATTTTAAATTTTAACAGGGTACAATCCAAGTTCTCCATGGATCATCTAATTTGGTGTTGCTTTTTTAACTTTCAAAACTGACCTACTCCAAAAAGATGTCTAATGGTTCAGTCATACCACCATTAGGGGGAATGTAGTGTTCTTTAACAAAGTGCATACAAAAATAAAAGTAAAATAAAAATAAATAAAAAAACACGAAGAGCTTATCCATGCATAAAACGTAAATATAGCGAATAATAAATAAATATAGGCCGTATACACTTAATTGAATATGCAAATTGTACCATAGACTGGAGTGTTAGTTTTGGAACGAGTTCCTCGAGTTCGTTATGCTAATGAGGCTGTGTACAGGTGTATTATAATTACCTAGCTATTTATTATAATCCGTTGAAATTTAATCATAAACTTTATTTTGTCAATCTCTCTTACAGAAGTACATGATAATGAAACAAAATAACATACTTCTGAAGGCTGTATCAAATATTATCTGAAGTGTTTCAAACTGCACAAAACTATCATGCAGCATCTTGAAAGGCGAACACGAACAGTGAGGACACAAACAACAAAAGAACATACAAAGAAAAAAATATATATAAAAAAAAAAAAACCTCTGATAACAATATTATTAAAAAAGCGGATAATAAATCAAAGTATTATTTAAAAAACAGAAACGGAAAGTAACCGGTATGTGATGTGTCCGAGGTGTTGCTGAGTCAGATGATAAACTTGGTTCGAATATTTTCTACATTCCTCCATGATAAAAAGTTATAAGTGATGGTTAAATAGGAAGTGAGTATTTTGAATAAGCCTTGATTGCGAAACTTTAAATATTGACTGATTAATATCCTTAAATGTTTGACAAAAGCGTTCATTGCAATCCTTATATGTTTACGGGAACAATCAATGGTAAGGAAGCTGGTAAAGGCCATATCGTAATATTCCATTGAAAAGAACTGCGATGCTATGATATGGCCTTCGACTTCCATACAACTGTGTTCAGATCCTTTCCTTAAGTACGCAGAAATATTTGGTGAATGTTTTCGTTTTCTCGTTTGGAAAAACTTAAAAACTTTAAGTGAACATATCTTTTTTTTATAATGGAATTGTTTAATGTTGATTTGGTTTGAGAGAGATCACTTTCCCAGGCACTGTATCGACCCCGGGGTAGGTGAAGCATGGCCGTTACAGTCACTGAACACGTGCAAACTCCAACTGAATGTTAATCGCTTCATCAATATCACATGGTTAATTATAGACAATATTTCTGGCAAATTAATCAAGCAAATCAAATATCTATAGAAATCTACATATTTGTCTTCTTTAAACAACCATAAAACAGTTCAACGCAATCAATCGGTACACTGATTTATGATGGACTTTGATTTTTAAAAAAGCTTCTGTTATTTAGAGCATAATAACGTGACAGATTTTAGACTTAAATGCATGTAAGTTATTATCATTATATGCAAATGATGGTTTATTAAAAAATACTTAACTTTAAAAATTAATCAATATTTAGTGATTTTAGTTTTCCGATTAATTGCTGAATTTTCTGTCAGAGTTATCGATATTAGTACCATAAAAGTGTAAAAGTTTGAAACATTGGACAAGTCTTCAAGGTTCTTTAACATTTAAATGAATAGTTGTTACTTCAGAACAGAAGATCAGAAGTTTTCTTAACAAGTCAAATACACTGTCAAAACCTCTTAGTCGAAAATATAAAAAGGAAAAATATAGATCTATCTGAATTCCTAAAATAAGTACCTGAAAAGTGAAAATAAATAAATAAATTAATAAATAAATACATTTCTTTGAATGTTAAGTAAAGTAATATGTGTAAAAGAACATACATTTTTCAGAGTATATTTGCTGTGAAAATTCCTGCATGTGTACTTTTGTATGTGTTACGGTTTGAACAGCATCGATAACATCGTTTGTCAGCATCGTGTAAGAAACTCCTTTTGGTGTTAAGCATATTGAGAACTGTGGGACTAATATAAAAATCCTTTTCACCGCAACCACTTTGATATATAATTCTGTAAGATGTTAATCAAGACACAATATGTGCTTCATTTTATTTTTCAATTGATGTTCCCTAAGTTCCTTTCTTTAGAATAATGTTGTGCACAGAAAAGCGCTCCCTTAATAATACAACCTTAGTCCCGAAACACCGACGTTTCAGTTCCGTGTTCATAATATATTTCGGTTTAAATTTCAGTCGTCAAAATTCCAATTTGAAGGCAAATATAGCAAAACATAAACTCACTATTGTTGTTTATCTGTTTAATTATAAGTATAGAACCAAGTATACTTTTTAAAATTGTATGGCCAGTTAAAAGATGTTTCTTCCATATCGCTAACACAAAAGTATAATTAAATATATTCCGAGTTAAATGGATGATGATAGGAGGGTTGGCCTATCTAGTCGGCGTTATGTGACGGCCTGAGGCTCGTGGGTAGTGTTCCTGTGAGAGCTTGGGGGTTTTTCTTCTAAATTTTAAACTTGTTCTGACATTTAAGGTAATCACCAAAAGAGAAAAGGTTTAATCTAAAAAAAACCTATGATAATCATGGTTTGTTGAATGCCATGGATTTACATGCACGAAATCAATGTACGCCGCGTATATAACATCTTACTTTGACTAGAGAAATAGGCGGAGTTTTATCATTGGCAGACCAACAATATAAGCTGTTTATCAACCTGGTAATAGTTTTTATGATGGAATTTCTTTATCATTTAATTGTGACTGTATTTCTCTAGTTACTTCACTAACGAGTTTGAGATGCACAACTCTGTGACTATCTTCCTCAACATTTGGCGAACAAGAAAAAAATTGAAATGAATAAAAGAGCACATTTTGTTTGCATCTTTGAATTTCTTTTACATTTATACGAAATCTGAGAGCAGATTGGAGTCAGCCGTATAGATAAGGTACTATCTGCCGAAATTAAGCCACAACGTTTGGCAGATGTTTCTAATATAGATAAGAAATTTCCAGCGGTTTTATTTATTTCTCCGTTAACTCCAGAATGCCGTTGTGGCTGGCTGTAAACACTGTTCTGTGTAATACACATATTAGTAGGAAGACAGCCGCCTGCCACATTGACACGCTTCTCGCTTATCACTCTAATCAAACTACCGCTTTTATCAGATTTTCTATAAAATTTAAAGATTCTTTACGTATATAAGTATATCTGATGTCGAAAAATGTGCAATCGACAAAATATAAGTTTTTGTGCAAAGTTGTCAGTCTGTAAATACACGTGGGACATGGTCAAGTTTAGGGACCTTTTCAAAAAAACATTTCACATTGCACCATCATGCATAATTCTAGATTGAAAAAACCTGGGCTAATTCCAATAGAATAACGATGTGTAAGGTTAATACCTCCACGCATTATGATGTAGGCGTAAAGCTTGGACACAAATGTCCTTAAACCTTAACCCATGAACGCATATAGGTACCTCTCGTGGCTTTATCGACTGGGCTTATATGTGTCTTGTATCCATGCACTTTCTGCTCGGAAATTTGGCTTATGAAGATTAAATGAAACGGTAAAAACACACCATAATCATAACTATCTACATGTTCCCTTGTTAAATAAATTAAACATTTTGCGGTATGTTAATTGTTTTATCAGCAAGAATATTTCGCAATTCCATTTGATGAATTCGACTTCAGATTTTCTCCAGCTTTATGGAGAGTGAAAATTTAGCTGGTTGATGTTCAATTCGTGGTTAACATCAAAATGTAGATAGTTAATTAGGGTGTTTTCCTACACAAGGATTCTGATCACAATGTCTTGAATGCTCCTTTACATAGAAGGACCAGTTTTTACTCCTTCCATCGATAAGGATGTCAAGTATATCTCTTAAAGGTGTCAAGTAGTTTTTGTTACAAACTCTTAAAAACGTTACACCTTGTAATGAAACCACACTTTTCTGCAAGAGCAATAACATATTTACATGTACATCTCTAAAAAAAAAATAAGCGTCAAAGAGTTTTTTAAAGCATTCTCTGTAAACTTTGCAGACTTTGCTCAAAATCATACATTTCTGGAAAGAAGCTCTACATGGAACACACTAACAGAGCAATGCTCTTATACTCTGTTCTTCTTCACATATCAACCCAAATTATATAGGCGTAATGGAAACGGGAACGGATTGTCGATCAAGAAAACGTCGCTGTCTTTAATTCATGTGACATTGTTTCTTAAAGTTGACATATTTGAAGCTAAATAGAAACTACAGTATCGCTCATGTCCGTTTTTGACTTAATGGTTTGGCTAACTTTATCTGACTCCCTGTTTTTTTTTTAAGATTATAGTTTAACTCATGCATCTCTTATAAGACGACCTAACGCAGTGACATCGATCGAGTCTATTATACTGGCAGTTGAGTGTGGGTGATTATGTTTATACGGTTCACCACAAGCTGATGTATTACATCGCATCCATTGTACGACATCAAATTAAAGGTATCCTTCCGCTTCATTTGGGTGAGTATATGTTCCGTATAATAATGAAGACGTCCCTACTGACGCTATAGACTTACAATCGGCTTCTATCTTGACATTTTAAATGAGTTTGATTGCAGAATAAGACATCATTAAAGTTAGAATTATGCGCTAGAAGGCACAATTACTATGTGTTTCATAGACTGGCGTTCTCTCAAACTCATTTTGGTCAATATAGGTTCACATTTTATGTTTCTTGTATACAAACCAACCAACCAAGCATCCAACCAGCCTATATCATCCATTCATTCAGTCGGTGGTTCGTACAATCAATCAATCAATCAATCAATCAATCAATCAATAAATTCACCTATCAATCAATCAATCAATCAATCAACCAATCAATCAATCAATCAAATCAACAGACATACCATTTGTAAACTATCATTCTAAATTCCTCGATGCCCATGTTGAAGGAGCTATACGGAGGGGCTGTATTAAGAGTACTGTGATAATAAATAATGTCGGCACGTCTGGGAAAGGATGAATAACGCTTAAATGATCATGTCCTTTCATTTCAACTAGACATTCAAAGGAAGATGAAGTAGAAGTTTACTACGGTGAACTCACCCACGTGAATTGCTCACTTTGGAAATTCACTCGTATAAATTTGAAGAAATAAATTGCCTGTCAAAAACGCTCTGGTTTCTCTGTGATTGTTCTTATGATAGCCAGCACTTTCTTATAATGGGAAACAATGAAGATGCAATGTGTAATGTTAAAATGGTAATCAATATGCCCCACGATCGGATTGTGAATCAGTTAAGCGGAAAATCGTTCACAATAGGCGATTCGTTTGCAGTGATCTTTGGATGCTTGGACGCGCAAAATTAGCACGATTTGTAGCCTTTAATATCCACTTTTCGGTTGATCACATAGAGCAATTGCTTCCGCGTGACGGCACACGAATATCATCTACGACCACAAGGGACTCTTCTTTTTTCTTCGCCTTCTCTAAATGTCCAACTGTCCACCTAAACGTCTTGACAGCGCGATCTGGCGCGGAACTCTCGCGGATTATCGCTGATGTTGCGACCCTGTCTTGTCTTGCGCCGTTCATGCCATCTGTGCAGGGAACTCCGTGAAGTTATAATATTGTAGTTTTATGCGCATTACACGTGTCATTGAACTTTACAAGGTGTTTAGATTTGGCAACACAATACTTAAGGATGTTAATTTAAATACGCACAGAGCAATTTGCCTGCAGTAGCCTCACTCTGCTCGACGTTGTAGAGAAACAATGCGCGAAGAACCACTCGAGGCCACGGGCAGCCTTTTCAAGTCTCTGTTAAACCCTTGAATCTCAACAAAACTGAAACAACTGTAGACTACTGGATGTGAACAAGGTTTTCACCCGGAAAATAAACAGTCACATACATACTAAGACAAAAAATAGTTAACTATTTGATTAGTGTTTGATATCTGACTCAAGTTCATTATTTATATATTGATGAAATATTAGGATTTCTTTCGCCGATAAAAGTCATATTTCACTGCCGTTGAATAACGCTTTTAGTCATTACACTTTGTTGTTACATTTTGAAACGTATTGCGTCAATGACATAGGTTGTTGTTTGTTATATGACGTTGTAGAAAGATGCACTTTATTTCAACACGTAGCAGAGGCATTACTTCGTTTGACGTCACGAATTAATGCGCGTTTCGAATAACGTCATGGTGGTCGATCCGAACTCGCCTGGTTATAAATTATTTTAACTTTAGGCTAAATGTATACGATTTTATGATTTTGTCAATGTAAAAAAAATATTACAAAAAGAAGTTTGAATACCATATATACTGCTCAGATGAATGGTGGAAGTTATAGCCCACTGGTTATAATTTCCACCACTCATTCGAGCAATATTATTGGTATTCAAACTTCACTGTGTAATATCCTCTGTGTATTTCAGTTTGTGTAGTTTCACCCCTAGTTTGACGACTTTGCCAGTGTAAGGTGGAAAACCGCTAAGAAGCCACCTAAAGACAATCCCTCAATCTCTGTAACCAGCGGCAAACTTCCCTTAATTAAGGTCGACAGAGGGATTTGAACCTATAGCGGATACAGTGAAGGGGACAGAAGCCCAACACTCAACCACACGAGACACGTCAACAAAAAAAAACAACAAAGACAACAACACACTGAACATCTATTAAGCAATGCACTTTTAAAACGACAATTACTATATTATCTTAAGGTAAACAGTAAGTTAAGTTTATTCAGACCGTAAGCACATTGCTCATATAGGTACAGAAAACAATAATATACAATAAAGCTTTGTGATTAATTACGAACATTTTGCTCACATTACTTATTAAATTATAATTTGAACTCTTTATATTTTGGCACGAAAGCTTACACGCAATCATAAAAGTATAAGATATGAATGCTAGTTTTGACATTTTCGTGAACTTAATTGTGATGTCTCAATTAATATTTCTTAACTTGAGGAATAAAGGCATTATCTTTTACGAAGTCGAATTAATCAAATTTTTAAATCCCTTTTTTTTATATAAGTGACAAAGAATTTTATTTTTTGCGAAAATATCAGAAAAGTATATTACCAAACGGAGTAGTTATATATGGCTTTTCAAGCAGAGTTATTTGATTCCTGTAATAGAGTATTCCATGAAATCTCCAATGTCAGAAGGTGACGTTAAATATAGAATGTCGAAAGTGAGATTTATTCTGGTTCCTACAAAACTCTTAATCAATTTACTACCGTACTGCTTGGCGTACAGAGAGCCACACGTACGCAATATTAACAAATACACTGGATTGTATTTTGAATTGTACTTTTTGTCAGATTAATACAAAATTGTTGTTTAAGAATTGAATTACTCTGTTGACATTAAAGTTTGTGTTAGATTTGTAATTAAAGGTACATCGTTGGTACTCCGGCGGTCTTTCAGAAGGGTATACCCTCTTTTGCTTTGAGTTCAGTTACAGGACCGTATGAGACAATTGTCACCTTTTTTACTTCTCGAAAACTAAGTAAATGACTTGAATATATCGGAACTGGAATGAATCTCGTTACATTTCTGTCATCATGCTCATCCACGTGACTCACAGGTCTTCTCGGTTATATCCAATGTCTTCTGTAATTACACAGATTCCTTTTATTATGAAAATCCGTGTTACAGTTGATAGATGTATGAATTCAGTTGTGTTATTAGTGTAGTTGGTAAAGCCGTTACGAGTCAAAACAATGATGTCCATTGGTTCATTGATTCACCTCTTGGACTAGTACAGGTTACGAGCATTTTGTATTTAATTTTAATCATATATTTGACGACCTTGCATCACCCCCGTCCCCCCTTCCTTTTCGTTTCTTTATCACAGGGTTATCTATTTTTCGTAGTCTGCTTTAAAGCAAACAAATATTTAAAGTAGTAAATAGATCAGAAAACGTGTGAATTCATTTTGGCAAATGATTAATTGGTTGATATATTTATTTGTTTAATTTTTAACGTCATACTCAAGGCTAAATCACTTATATGACGAATTTGCGTTGCCGGTTTATGGTGAAAAAGCGGGTAAAAAAACACCCCACGGTCTCCGCAGCCACCAAAAACATTCCTGATATACCTAAGGGGCACATAATATAAGCTAGCAAAAACCATAACTAAATACATTCCAGGTCACATATTTAGAAAATACGCGACACCATTACATACTCTCTTTGGTAGATTTCTGTCAAAGAAGTGTATTTCACGTATCGATGCCGATATTTGCCTCCAAGCGCCTCACGTAGAGGTTCAGCTGCCAGAGTGGTCATGGGGAAATCCCTGGCTCCTTTACAAGACACCCTACCTAAAGGCTCGTTCATAGGTCAATTTTCAAATTGCATGAAGTTCCCGTCTACATGGGGCCGGTCTTCAAAGATCTGTAACTTCGAGTGAACATGCCAACTGACGCTTTGAGGTAACAAGTGAATTTTCCGCCCGAGATAAGACTGGAACCCCGTCGCGTTACAGAAGCAAACGACATCAATGAAATAAACGACCAGACTGACCTCACAAATCTCGTTGCTGACCCTTTATCTCCAGCGGAAGAAAGCGTGTTTATAATATACTTCGACACATCGTACTTATTAGAATTCTAACTTTCTTCTCCGCAGAACTCTCTTGATTAAACACCGGGTATTCATCCTGTTATCTGTAAGTAGCGAGGTTGTCACTAGACATGTCACTGAACGATTTTAAAACATCAAAATGTGGAGAGAAAGACATTGAGTCGATAAGCAAAGCGTTGAGAAGTGTTGATATATCAAATTGATCAACTCAGTAAGACGTAAAAGGTAAATTTGATTGATTTAGGGCAAACCATGCATACACCCTATAAAAACTATTTGGTCAAAAAACAGATTTGAAGATAAAGCAAACTTTAAATCAATAAGGATTCTGCCGAATATTGTTTGTTTCTTTGGTTGCTGTGTTTTGCAAGAAGACGTATGTATACTATTTTAGAAAGTATACTATTTGTTATTATTATATAAACATATAAAGTGTACTCTCATATAAAAACGTAGGTCACAGAAAGACCAGTTAAACATCATGTTAGTTAACAAATAGCCAAGATTTCATTGTATTAGTGATATAACGAATTTCGTAAATTCCTCAGTTTCTTTAAGAATTAAATTGATTTAGTTATTTAATTTCAACATTAAAGTATATAACATTTGATTTCACAACTATCTCTTTTTTACATTTCACCCCAAGATTATTTACATACCTAGCTTTGCTAGAACTAAGTTGATGTATAGTTGTCTTTATGGGGAAATAATTTTATCGGTTCGGACGAAATTCGTACGAAAACGTTTCAATCTTAAGAAAGATAAGATGTGTTGCAGCTCCTTTACAACTTTAGTGGAACGCAGAGCCATAAAGCATAATTAGAGAGTTAACATTTATGATAGCCAATCAGCCAGCGGCGCCCCAGGTCAGCGGGAGGCTCAAATGTGACCGACTATAAATGACAGTTGAGAAAATTTCATGAATAAAGTCTATGTGAAACCACAACTGTCATTGTCGGAGATGATTCCATTTAGCCACTACCTCTGTGCTTGTCAGTCAGTATTATTAAAGAAGCTAAAACTGTCTCCATTCGCTATAAGTCTGGGATACAATTAATCTGAAACCGTCCAACTTATCTCGTCTTCTCGGAGATCTAATCTGAGAATAAACGTGATCTTGTCTGTCACGTGATAGAAGACAGTCGCAAGATTCTGTCTGTCTGGGTTTTAATAAATTTATCATCAAACTGAACACGGCGCCTGAATTCAGTTGATTTATTGTGCAAAAGTACCCAAGAGAGTGAGAGATTGACATTAGATGTACTTTCAAAAGTTTATAAAGATAAATGGACGTCCGGCGTAAAATTTGGTTTTACATGTGGAAAGACATGCAAAAAAATGCAATCATAGAAGTGTAAGGCCAAAAGACACGATATATATAACCCGGTGGAGGCAAGCACAATTTTCTTTCTTTACATTTAGAGTAATCAAGATGGCACAGGGATATCGACTAATTAAAGTCGATAAATTATATCATGTTCTAGATCAATTCTCATATGACTTTGTTAACGTTTCGGTTCGTTTTAAACATAGAAATTGTCTAAGTTATACATTGCATGCCATCGGACAGAAACAAATTGATCATTATATATTCTGGAGAGTGTTGCCTCCAAAAGCAGTCTTTCCCGATCTTTCTACTAAATTCTACTAAATTCCAATTAAAAGTTGTGTTAAGACTTTAAGTCAGAAAGCAATTGGAATGACTTCATTGTGGCAATGGTTATTGTTTCAACAATGACCCAAATGAAAAAAATTATTTGAGAAGATATAAAGTTGGCCGCGGACGGAAGTTTAACTCGAGTTAGTTTTTCGTTGTTCGTTATTTGAACCACGATCTATGAAACAGTATTTTGACTGGCCAACCGATGTAGGCCTAGTTGTCTTCATCTTAAATAATTGCATTTATCAGGATAGCAAGATGGTTTACGTGAAGTTAGCTTGCTGTAAACTGAACTACAAAACACATATATATATATATATAGCCAAATCGACTTGCCGGTCTGTCATAGAAAGTGCAGCCAATAGCAAAAACGACGTTTACCTTGCGGAAAAACGAGCTTCAGTTATGATCGTTATTCGTTATTCCGACAGCACACAATCGAAAGACGCACTCGGGTCTGGTTCGTTATACGAATAAAAAAATGTTAACAATTGCTTACAGAATTACAGTCGAATTAAGCAAACTCTGCTGCTAACAAATCAATTCTGACATTGACATGTTCTCAAATTAAGGTTTCAAGACGACATGGCCATGTTTAATTTAATTTACCCTTTTCAAATCTCTATAAATTACGAATTAGATACTCTCTAGTTTAGAACTGTTTGATGCTATTTTAGAGACGGAGTAAAAACTCCTGGATCCTTTTTATATTCTTGTCGTGAAAAAATCCTTCTGATACTTTTTTTGCAAATATTTAAAATCCTCACTTAGAACATTCAATGTTTGAACGATAATCCTCACTTAGAACATTCAATGATTGAATGATAATCCTCACTTAGAACATTCAATGATTGAACGATTTAATGCTTACCCTTATGTCGAACCCAGCCCATTCAAATCCGTTAACTAGCGCTTGTGCATGGCACTATATTCGTGTTAGAGATAAGATCAAGTCAAAGATTAGCTCAACTATAGGAATTTGTAAACTGGCTATGATACCTAACGGCCTGTCACTTTTTGTTAATTCTTTGGTTTTACCGCATTATTGTCCACGTCTGATATTGTTAAATAGACTGTCATTTAAGGCGCATTAGTATTTTAACGTGTTTGGTTTCTGTAACCTTGATTTACCCCGTGTTGGCAATCTGATTGACGTATCCGTTTGGGTTTTTATAATTCGACGTCTTAGGAGCTAAGTTTTTACAGCACCCCTGCGCGCGCTGACATTTTGTTTGAGACACAGTTAAACTCAACACGGCATGGAACCACTGAATCCATTTACAGAGAAGACACTCTTTTGTGACATCAAAGCTTTCCATTAAACAAATAAAGAGAAAATAAATTCATTTTACAGGAATCAACCTGAATTGTTCTGAACTCGCTATATTTGTTTAACAATATGTGACGCGTATCTGGTTTGTATTATAATACTGTTAGCTTATTAGGCCTACACTTTAACAAAATGACATGAAATCGGTTGACAAGTAACAAACGTGACAATCCCATTAAAACATACGATATACCAACACGTTACTCGGTGTTTGGCTCGAATATGAATTTTCGTGTTGTGTAAGAATTAAAGTGTTATCAACTAACTTTAACAGCAAAATGCCATAGTCCATACTTAAAACAGTATTACTTCTGAATTTGATAACTCATCGGAAGTCTAAAGCATCAGTTCGTGGATTTGAAAACTTTAAATAAATCCGCCCACAATTAAATAATACTTATACAGGCTACGGCACGTTTATATAAAGAAAAAGCGGCAACATAAAATGGCTACACACAAGGTATTTCATTTGATTTAATACTTCATTCTTGAAGATGATTAAAAAATAAACAGAAACCTTTATTTCGAAAGATTTCGACTCTATTTATTTTGATTCCTGAAAGTGTTTATTTTCCCAAGCGTCAATTTCATTGAGCCATTATCTCAATTCTTTGGCTATAAAATTTATCAAAGGGACCTCTTTAGCATCAGTAAATGAAAGTTGCCCTGCTTTTGTCTGTAATTGATCTACCAAATGTTTTTACCAAATGCCGTGGACACGATGAGAGAAAACGTGAGATTATTCTTTTTTAAAAGGCGGTCCCAATCGTCCGTCGGACCGATCCGTAACTCTTGACAAATGTCCCACAATAACTAACACAAAACCCGGGGAGCTTTATAGATTCAACTGGTCTCTGGAGTAACGCGCCTGTTGGTAAACTATTCAGTAAAGATATGTATGTCAGTGACCAGTATAAGACCTAGGATTCCTGGGTCAATGTCTATATCATTAATCAGACCTCCCATGCTTGTTGAACATTTCTGGCCAGCAAATGGTCACAAATAGTTCCTCTCTATTTTGACCGGCGTGTTGAAAAACGAAAAACAAAAAATTGGGACAGCTTAATAAATATTCCCTGTTTGGTACATGCATGCGTTTCAGCCTGCGTGAAGATGGTAGAACCTTGATATGGTGTTCTACCAAAATAATGACAATGTACTTTTTTAAGGTTACTTTAGGAGCAAAACATAGTTCCGCCATTATAACAGTTGGTATGATAAGTTCATGAATTCACGCAGCTTAAAAAATAATCGGATAATTTTGTGGTATAAAAAAGGACAAACAAACGTCTTAAAGACAATAATTATTAAAGAAATTCTCAAGCTCACAGTTTTGCTCGGGTGCTTGAATGTGGGAACTTCCTGGTCACTATTGCCGACCAAGTGGAGAGACTATCCAGTTCGTCTGAATCACATACGTTTCACTAACTGTTGTACATGTTGTCTTGTATCTTGTGATTGTTTTGTTGTCCGTGCTGTTTAGGGCAGTTTATTTCACCGTTCAAGTGACTATCGCTAAGAGATATTGCTGTTGCTCGTAACATTTTGTTTATTACGTCATCTCAGTAATAATGACTATCACTAAGAAAGGTTGCTATTGTGCCTATACATTTTGTTTTTTACGTCATCTCAGTAATAATGAGTATCGCTAAGAAATCTTGTTATTGTGCCTATACATTTTGTTTATTACGTCATCTCAGTAATAATGAATATCACTAAGAAAGGTTGCTATTGTGCCTATACATTTTGTTTATTACGTCATCTCAGTAATAATGAATATCACTAAGAAAGGTTGCTATTGTGCCTATACATTTTGTTTATTACGTCATCTCAGTAATAATGACTATCACTAAGAAAGGTTGCTATTGTGCCTAAACATTTGCTTTATTACGTAATCTCAGTAATAATGACTATCACTAAGAAATCTTGCTATTGTGCCTATACATTTTGTTTATTACGT
>JAVFBZ010196045.1:0-10955 GCA_032466195.1 Katharina tunicata | reverse complement strand
TTTATTATTAATTAGTAGCTTAGACCAATCAATCGTTAACATCTGTCATTCTTAATGGCAATATTCTCATCTATTTTATGTACATATTAGATTTATTATTAATTAGTAGCTTAGACCAATCAATCGTTAACATCTGTCATTCTTAATGGCAATATTCTCATCTATTTTTAAATGTTTTATTGTTTTTCATCGCAACAAAATAAGGAGAGTTTAAACCTGGACAGCTGGCCTTGTATATGTAAGATTTAGTAGATAGATAAAAGAGCACAGCTAATTGACTGGAAAACTTTGTTATTGTTTTCTTTTGTTAACCAAAAGTACAGATGTCTGTTTTGATAAACCTACCATAATACCCACTTGGGTATCTACAGAGTGTATTGAACAAGATGGTTTCAAAGGCACTTTATTACCTCTTCACAATCATGAAATAAGTGAGTAATGGTTTCACAATCAATCAAACAGAAAAAAACAAATAATAAGGTACATACATTTGTATATTTTTGTATAAATGTAAAGAGAGAAAATTTTGCTTGCCTCCACCGGGATTCGAACTCGGGTCTTTGGCTAGCAGGGTCAACGCTCTAACTGACTGAGCTACAGAGGCTCACGGTAGAACTGGCAAATTTTTATCCAGGTAAAAGCTGCGAATCTTTCTCTAAGTAAGCACAGACACAGGGACACATGTAGCTTTGAAGCAATGTAAATTCCCCCTATCAACTGATCAATCCTGATGATGTGCCTGTACATGTAAAGCAACTAAGATCCATCTAAATATTATAAGTGTTTTAATAGCAGCCTACATGTACATGTCACTGTACATCAAAGCAAGACTGCCACTTGGCAAACAAAACAGGTATTTCTAATTAAATAATAAAAAGGCAATTAATTTCACAAAAACATATACTCCCCAAATCTACAGGAATTAGAGATTTAAAAATACATAAATAAAAAAAAAAAAACTACAATTCAATACAAACTCAAACGCTTCTCAGAAAAAAACAAAAAACACAGAAAGTTAAACAAAAACATTCTATTACATGGATACTTGAAAAATGTGTGCAAATGTTATCCAAACATGTCAAAGATGTACAAGTGTACATGCAGCTGCCAACTTGATTTTAGAGAACATAAACTACATCTAACATGTCTAAAGAGCAGTACCCTATAAATTAAAATAAGAAAATCTTACTCATCCGTTCACTGAACGCACAATGCAGGTGTGAACCAAAAGTAACAGACAATATGACAGGAACAAAAAAAACACAAAGTGACTTTTATCAAGACTTTGGGCAATTATCTTATCTAAGTTCTACCATCTTGAATTTAAAGAAAATCAATTTTCAAATAAAATACACTCTGATGTCAGAAAATCTTATTCCATCATTCACAATCCAGGCCAGAAAAAAAAAAAAAAATGTTCAAAATACATTTTATATATTTTTCTCACCAAAAAATCCATCAACAATCCAAAACACATCATCGACAACAACTTTTGACACACATGTATAGTAAATTTGATCAGTTACATAAAGAAAGGTACAGTGTATAATGCTCTGGTCACAGAATTAAAATGACCAAGATAATCTTTATGCTTCATTCGAATTCACGCCATCTTGATTTTGGAGAAAATAAACTGTAAATAGGAAAATCTCACCTGTTCATTCACAGATACGCAATCCAGGCAAGAAAAAGAAATCACAGATAAAAAACTTCAAAGAAAAAGAATAGGATCAAAACCTGAGCTAGCTCTTCTGAATGAGGGCCTCCATTAGCTACACATACATGTATACCTGTATCTTCTTGTCACACTTTCTCGCTACGCTATCCTACAGTGTATCGCATCATCTTAACGTGTGTACAAAATTCCGCTTGGATTTGAGGGTTCGTCGATTACTGAGTAAACTCAAGAAAAGCACACACAGAGTTTTTTTCCTTGTTCACTGTGAGCTTAGGATTTCCAGAACCACAGCCCCAGTGTTTAATCAGCAAAATCATTCAGCGAGCACAGCTCTATTTCTGCTTAATAAACAGGCTTGCCACAAACTATAGAATAACATTTATTTATCACTTCACAATTTGCACAATTTGAGTGTAACTGATTGAATTATTTAGTTATTTGATTGGTGTTTAATGTCATACTCAAGAATATTTCACTTATATGTGAAGGCCTATAAGGTGTACAGTGGAAAAGCAGAGGCACGTCTTGGCCGTGTAATTTATTAGGGGAATGGTGTATCTAAGGTTTGTTTGTTTGTTTACATAAAAATGAAGGTCAACATTAAAATCACTATTTTTTTTGGGCGTTACTGAGTCTCAGCTGTTAATAAGCCTGCTATATTCTTCTTTCTTAAAAATTTTAAATAAACATTTTGTCATTTTCTAATCCATAGGCATAGCAGTAAACGTTTGTTTTTTTACTATTTAAGTTGATTCATTCCAACAGTATATATTTTTGTATAAATGCAGAGAAAGAAAATTTTGCTTGCCTCCACCGGCATGACCAGGGTTTGAACTCGGGTCTATGGCTAGCAGGGCCAGAGCTCTAACAGACTGAGCTACAGAAGCTCACGGACGGTAGAGCTAGGGAATTTTTCTCTAAGGTAAGCACTGACACAGGGACACTGAAATAGCATCTAGATATTACCCACAAATATGTTTGTTGTTTTAGGTTAAACTGATAATCTGGTACTGACATATATATATTTTTGTATAAATGTAGAGAAAGAAATTTTGCTTGCATCCACCGGAAATGATCCGGGATTTGAGCACAGGTCTATGGCTAGCAGGGCCATGTGCCAATTGAAGTTTGATGTTATGCTTGGGGCTTTCAGCTGTACTTAAAGTTTAATTCACTCATGTGATCATTAAAGGAAACTACCGTCAACGACACTGCATCAGCTAACACCCAAAGACATCCCCCCAACCACCCACTGCAATTTAACAGACATAATATTAATTTCATTAGCAACTACATGTACATGTATTTGGCCTTTCCTGGGATTTCCGAAATTTTATTGTACTCAAAGCATATGAAAGAAAAATATGATTAAACAGTATTTAGTACTGTAGATACATCTGACATACATGTAGTTTTAGCCAATAGGCGATTTAAGGTAATTCGTGAAACTTGCTCCTTAAAAGTAGAGGCCTCAGAGCAAGACTCCAACAAATTGGCTTCCTGTTGCCCCTTAGCTCACAGGCAACCACCAGAGAAAACCATAGGATCATGTACAATATCATGAACATGAAATCACATACAATCAAATATACATATATGTGTACCTGTAAGTGCACGATTTCATTACAGGCACAATGTACCCATGTGAAGCAGCCAACTACACTTTTATAATCATACAGAATTGTCGAGTGCTTTTATCTTGTACATACTACTACATGTATGATTTAATTAAAATTATATTCTTGAACAGATGTAGATAAAGAAAATTTTGTTTAAATATGAAAACCACCTTTTGTATGGTTGTCTTCTAGTTACACACACTGACATACGCTTCCTCATTGTGATGCAGCCTTTTATAATAACAGAATTAAAAACACTGAACAGCTGAACAAAACAAGGAAGAACACCTTTATTTATATACCGTCTTTTCTTTACATTACCCTACAACCTAAACCAATAGAACGCCAGTATCCTGGTACTGTTAAACAATACCAGGGAGTTATTGCCCGCTATTGGTGTAGCAAACATCCCCACAGGGCAGTCAATTATATACATGTATATAATTCATATTTATCAACATATGTCGAGGAAACATGTCAATCTGTTTTGATATTTATTTCTTTTCTCTGTCCTTTACTTATGAAGCATGTACATATACAGTACCTGAAAGTCTGGTAGCCACCAGAGACACACCTTATACACCTGTTGACAAGCTGGAGCACACCTATTATTTGGATAAGGTGCATCAAACAGATTCGGCAATCAAATGTACAGTACATGTACATTGTACATCCCACTGGGGCCAAAGGGAGGTGGCACAGAGTGACCACAAGTTATAAATCAAAGTAGTACTAGTAGTATTTTTAACTCAACACTTGAGGAAACTCAATTGTGTTTATAGAGATCCAGGGCACAGGGAGCTGGCCCAATGCACCCATACCAGGGCAGAGAAGGCGCTTGCCGCCCACCGCACAACACCACCCATTAAATCAAATCCTTTTAAATACAGGGAACATGATTGTAATATTATTTTCTAAATAAACACATGACACAGGGATTCTGGTAATATTAATGATTCTACATGTACATACATGTACGATTGAAATTCACAGCATATGCAGCTCAACCGTGCCCAGAGAGACCCAGCCACCCAGAGCACAGAAGTTCCCCCAAAGCACCCATACCAGGCATAATGTTAGCCAGGAATCAAAAAGCGGGCGTCTCAAAACTCTATTTTTTTACAGAAACAGGGTGTCTTATTTACCATTTTCCATATCTTCCCCATCTTGTTTAAGTGGCATTTAGAAGCTGGGTACATAACAAAAACATGACGACTACATGTAAGATGGATTTTCAACTTCAGGGTACATGTATATATTGATATAGTTATGTATTGCTTGATAGTGGTCTTAATAGCATCTAGACCAAAACATTGCTTACCAATATACCCAGAAGTTGAAAATCCATCTTAGTCGTCATGTTTTTTGTTATCTTCCCCACTGGATGTTAAATTTTATTGAAATACATGTAGAGTGTCTCAAATGGCTTCTTGGGTGTCTCAAAGACACTGAGAAGTCTGAGATACCCTTCTGGCTAACAATATGATACCAGGGCAGAGAAAGCACGACCAAGACTGTCTGAACTGCTAAATAAACACTAGATACAGGGGTTCTGGGAATACATGTATTCATGATTCTCAATTGAAATTCAGAGAATACAGCCATGTACACAGCTCAACTATAATACTCAATAATATTACAGTATGTCTTTACAATATGAAGTGTTTACAATAAAACTTACCTTTAAAAAAATCAACCGCTGTTCTGAACGAATTCCAGGTACATGTACAAACTACAGATTCTAGGAAATATTGGATATGCTCAGGGGCTCAACTGTTCATGTAACTTCAACTAACTTGTCAAATACAATGTACAGTGTAGGTGATGTGACAACTGGCAATAGACAGATTTACAGGTAAAAGACAAATTAAATCACACAGGTACTGTCAGTACATGTAGGGTAGAACACCTAATATTCTATAATACACGACACTTAGATGATTTGTCAATTTATAAGAGGCAGGTATAATAACACAAAGTAAATCACACAGGTAGACTGAGGTAGAGTAGTCTGTGCTACCTGAAAGGATGAATTAAGCAGCTGAATGACGCACATCTTATAGCTGAGAGCTTAAAATGGTTGCCTTGCTCAATGCACGTAGAAACCTCGTAGACATCAGTCATTTCAATAACAAGATAGAGTAGACAAATGTTACTTTTTACTCTAGTTACTGTTAGTATGACACATACAAAAACAAAAAAACACTTCAAGGGCCAAAACAAATTTACTTGAATAAAACAAAAAAGATAAGATTCGTTGATATAAATAACATGTACTGTATTATAGGACTTCAAAGGTTTCTTAAAGGTAGCGTTACTTGTAACGCAGGGATGTAAACACAGAGAACTATAAGAAGAATTTAAACTTACACATTACATGTACTCTAAGCTTACACATTAACGATTATATTACACAAAATAAGAGTCATATACATGTACATGTAGAAGTTGAGACACTAAGAATAACTTATCTTTTTAGGATGACAACTTTAGGTTTATTGATTATTTCTGGTGCAAAGTTTTGATGTACATGTACACCGTAGATGTTAATACAATTTTATATATTGAATCATTGCTTAACGGTTTTAGCATGTAGATCATCGGAAATTGTGATCCATAAAATCTAAAGTTATTCAATGACTGAATTTGCTTGTGGTGGATATTCCAGTTTAAATGTTATACCGATAATGTTCCAAAGAAGTCCATAAATTAAAATGGCTGCAGAAAATTATTGTTAATGTCTAAAAACTGCTTAAAAATAAATGTATTTTTAGCGTTTTCACCTAGGATACAGGTTTCCAGACAAAAATATTGGGGACATTTCTTGTTCGCTGTTATTATAAACTGTTACGGCAAAGCCTACATGTAACAATAAATCCTCTAAAATGTTCATGACAAGTAATAAGCTATCTGATGACTTGCGTTTGTCTTTGCTTTGCTTTTTTCAAATACATGTACCTTGTCATAAATTAGCATTTCTGTTAAAAAATTACAGACCAACATTTTGAACAATTTGGGTTACCAACTAATCAAGAAAATAGAATGTCTTGCCACTCTTACTGTATCTGGGGGTAACTTACTACAATGTATTCCCATAAGAAAGGCCTGAACATAGATGTAGATGTATGCCTGCAGTCTCAAGCAGTGTTTCCATGTGTACGGATGGGAATACGGAAAAATCCCTAACTGTTAATATAGAGAGTGTTTTCATTTGTATGGATGTGGATGCGGACACGGATGCAGACACGGCAATCTTCGACTAGATCATGTAGCGATCGGTACATTTTCCGTTTGCGGAACCGCATGCCTCCAATGCTTTTTCAGTCTCTGCATACGGAAAATCAGATTAATGGACACACAAAACAAAATTATCCGCAGCCGTACACGTTTTCGCATCCGTATCCGTACAAATAGAAACGTAGCTTCATTTCAATGATAGGCCATGTACATACATGTACATATTGTATCATGTTTACATCTGTTTAACATGATTAAAAGCACTGCTTGTAAATATGTAGTTTAGAGAAGTACACTGTATACACAATCCTGCCACCAATTCATGCAAAACTATTACTGTTGTTTTTGTGTGTGCCTAATGGTTGTCCAGCCTACATGTAGAGTCCTAACTGTTATAATAAACTGCCCAATTAAAATAAACTGACCTCACAGCTGACATGATAATAATTACCATCATCATTAAGGACAGTAACACCATCTGCTGGCTGTCAGGCAGGTGCTTGTACAGAAGCACAAAACAACAACTTTAATCATGTTACATGTACATTGTAGAGTGTCATTTTTTAACACCATTAAGAAGCTGGGATCATACCATAGCAAAACTTCGATTCCATGGCGGAATTTCGACTTCTGGATTTACATATATCATGTATATGGACAAGCAACATTTCAGTGCAGATACAAGCAAGGTTATCAAGCTAATTGTGTGCAGACGCAGCAAGTTTTTGTAAAAAACGACAACACATTTATAGCTTACATGTAGATGTACATGTAGTAGGTTTGAGTCTTGTAGAATTAGATTGTTTGATTGGAGTTATACGCTGTACTTGCCTGCACAATCCATGAAGGAAACCACTCTAAACCACAACACAGAGAACGCAATGATACAATTAAAGGACCAAAGTAAAATACAACAAATGGTCTTCCTGAAACCCCATAGTGATACATGTATCTACATAGCTCAGGGAGCATAAGGGGATTTTCATTAAGTTAGAACAAAGCAAAGTGTACTTTTCACGAAATAGCTAGTCCCCGAAAATCAATGAAAAGTACAAAACATGTCAATATTTTTATATTTCACAACACTTTTTTATCATACACTTTTTAAGTTAATAGAGCCTGAGGTACATGTACACACTACACATGTACACACTACTCATGTACACACTACTCATGTACACACTACGCATGTACACACTACGCATGTACACACTACTCATGTACACACTACTCATGTACACACTACTCATGTACACACTACTCATGTACACACTACGCATGTACACACTACGCATGTACACACTACTCGTGTACACACTACTCGTGTACACACTACTCGTGTACACACTACTCGTGTACACACTACTCATGTACACACTACTCAGTTTGTATGTGTGTATGAAATTAAGCTACATTTCCATTATAATTTGTGTATTTAATGCTGGTTAAGCCGAGCTTAAGATTTTTCCACAAATAAGACACAGTACTACCTCTATGGGTAAAGGAACCCACTCTAAACAATGCTTGGCGCCCAAAAAAGACATAAAGGACATTTAAAGGGCAAAAAACAGGACAACAACAAATCAATTTCCCAACACCTCTCACATGTAGCTTAGAGAGCACCAGGGCAAAGGACTGAAGGAAGGTTATACCCAACGCCCATCACTCTGAGTTTTAAAGATACATGTATTTAACCCTCAACTGGAGTACACCACTAGAGAAAGAGCGTCACAAATGAGTCCTCTAGTGACCTCTAGTTATAACGCTAATATTCAGCCAGTGTGAGCAAGGCATTCAATTTGAATTTTTAACCACAAATGAACTGATACTCTTTCAAGTTACTGATTGATGCACTGGGATGATCCGGTAGACTACACACATGTTTACTATTAGCACTACATCACCTTAACTTATCCATATCATCATCACATAGCAATGTCATAATCCGCCTGTCTCAAGATTAAACACAAAACTATTTTAATCACAAATACAGTCTAAGCTGTTAAATACATGAAAGCACCAGCCTGAAAGACATGTTCCTGTGCCAGCCTACATGTAATTTGTTAAATGTATCACCTTGCATTGGGAAGGTTGTGGGGATAACGGTAACATTAACGACAGCCGCATTGAACTAGAAGTGTGCAACTCCAAGACCATACTCCATATTCCATAATGTACATGGCTTTGTTATTTTAAATAAAGTATTGGATGTTCTGAAGCAATTAAATGATACAATGTCGTTTTATGAAAGAAACTGTTTATTAGTTCAGCATTTGTTTGTAACCAGCTATCAAAAATACAATTTCCCATCATTCAACACGTCACTAAAAATGATCTGTGTCCTTTATTGTTTTCTTGTGTGCTACATGTAAGCTTACTTTATACCATACATAAATAGGTCCCCCTGATTGATCGACTGATTGATTATAATAATAATAATAATCTTTATTTAATCTTGATAGACTAATAGGTAATAAAACTTCTTTTCAAGAGGGTCGAGAGCAATAACAGATTGGTGTTTAACGTTGTAGCAAGGAAGTGATACATTTTTACATGTACATTTACAAGTTGTGGAGAGTAGTTCGATCTAGCTACGTAACTAGATGAAGATCGAACAATTCTTACCAATCTGATTAACGTACATGTACATTGTACCTGGGATGAGTATACCGTATACTAGTCCCAGATTGTACATGTACCTCTCGTAAAATGTAACCTTCTGGATTGGTAACTGTAGGGAGAAGGAATCACGAATCCCTCGTCTTTGGGTTTGTGTTTCAAGAAAACTCCTAACATAGATACAGAGTTCTGTAGGCCCTATGGTTATTTGTCTAACAAGTCATATGTATCCGTGTCACTCACCAGATACATGTTAGTGGCTTACCTGTACATATACATGTACATGTACACAGTGTTGTTGTAACTGTCAGTGTTAACTTGTTTTATAACTTGAAGCTCAAACAATCACACCTTATCAAGTAAACAATCTCAAATATAATGTTGCAGACGTACTTTTATTGAAACGGGCTCTCAACCCCTAGAGAAATGGAATTTAAAAAATCATACATTCTTGAAAATATGTCTCTTTTGATGAAACATAAGGGGAAATTCTTACCTCACAGTCGGCTCACAACGTCGTCAGACTCAGGAGAATTCGCAGAAATTACAAAGTCGAACACTGATTTAAAAATGAAAAATGTTTTTCAATGATATGGCTATTTCTGAACAAATATCATTTGAAATGAATCGATATGATTATTTCCGTTACTATGTCAATTTTCTGGGATAGTTCTATGTTTAAAAAATGAGGAAAAGGCGTTTAAAAAAATACGAAATGGTGGCAAAGTTTGAAGACTGACTCTGTATAATTGATGCCTCGTGACTTCCTTCATGTGGTGTCGCCTGTCACAGGTTAATTTGTACAACAATACTGAGTGAAAACATGTTTTTTAACGCCGAGGAGGACGAGGGAGATTTTTTGTCACCTTCTAGTGGGTACGTGTGCAAAAACGACTTAGTGTTAGTCTGTGAATCGTGTAAATCGGCTGTGCACTAACTCTTGGATAAGTTGAAAACCTAACATTTTGACAGTAGGCCTATACATATAATACATCCCCCTTAATTTTTTCAAGTTTAGAATCAGTTGAACACTAACTAAAGTTTGAGTTGATCACATCGCACTGATCACAGTACACAAATTAATAACAAATATGGGTGTAAACGACAAAAACAATTATAATCAAATAGTGTGCAAGTATATATTAAGTACCGGTATTCAAAGTTACAACACCCATCATATTTCAAATTGTCAACTTCTGGGTATATTAATAAGCAAACTTTCGGCCTAGATGCTAAGACCGTTTTTGAGTTTGAAAACGGTCTTAGAATCTAGGGCGAAATGTCGCTTATCAATTTGTACCCAGAAGTTGAAAATCCATCTTAGTCGTCATATCTTTGTTATATACCCAGCTTCTAAATGCCGCTTAAACAAGATATTATATTACAGTTGAGTGAAATAATCTGGATTTATTATCCTCAACCAAATTTCAGGGGCCTACATGTACATGTCTTACGCAGCGGGCTCAAGTAACATGTACAGTATGTCTAATATAATTATTAACATGATGTCCACCAGGCATGCCAGGGTACCTTGCAGCCAGTGGCAGGTACAGTACGCACAGAAGCTAACTTCCCTCAAGTCGCGACTCATCCGATACAAATCCGCGTTCGAGCCGCACATCGGATGCACATTGTAAGCCAATGATCCTCGGGCGCTGTGCCTCTCGTTTCCAATCGATCCGCGTCCAGTTGAAACATGACTTAGATCGAGTGTCCTGTTATAATGACATCCTTCTCATCCACGCTCATTATTTTATTTATTTAACGAAAAACTAACCTGATTTAATTTGTTATGATTTACT
>JAVFBZ010196034.1:0-14148 GCA_032466195.1 Katharina tunicata | reverse complement strand
TCAGGCTGTGAGAAAGTCTCCATACTGTTTGGAAAATCAAACGTCTAAGAACTACATGTATGGTTTAAACCATCTATTAGACTGATAGAATGTCTCCTTACCATGTACAAATCAAACATCAGTCCCTGTGCAGGATGTGTGCTTCAGGCTGTGAGAAAGCCTCCATACTGTTTGGAAAATCAAATTTCAGGAACTGATTTAAACTATCTATCAGGCTGATAGAATGTCAACATTTACAAACCAAACATCAGTCACCTGGGATAAGAAAATCATTTCTGTACCTGGTGGAAAAATACCAGGAACTATGACGAAAAAATACTATTCAGAACAAAAATTGCCCCTCATACCATGTACAAATCAAATTGCAATCCACCGAACTAACAGAAACACTGAATTGAAATGCAGTTCATATTATAAAAATGAGCCCATACCAAATACAGAATCAAACATCAGACAGTATTTTCAGGATATGTACTTTAGACCAGTTCCATACAATATCTAAATCTGACACCCTGAAAAGGAACAAATGTATCCATACCATTAACAAATCAAACAAAAGACTCCCCGAACCAGAAGTATGAGACTTAATAGCCAGACAGTAAAAACCACTACATCCCAAAAACAACAAACGAAAAAAAAAGAAGAAAAAAAAGGGTTACTGCTTATCACCTCCGCAATATATAAATGTACTTAAAAATCTTTCTAGTTTCACTAACATAACATTCTAAATTATGAAAATAGCAGTATTGTTGTATAAATACACGAAGACAATGCTATAACACAAAATTCACATAGACATTTTCCTTAAAAAAACTGGGAGTAAAATTTTATCAAAGCAGCCGGAAATCACCCCTACCTAAATATATTAATTGTCATGATATTTCAAAATAACATGTCTAGAATACCAGTAATGGTAACTTTTATCTGTTGCCTTTCAGCTCACATCTTTATTTTCCTGAAAAGATGTAATGCTCATGAGTACAATGGCAAGGGGGCTCACACCAGCCATACCAGCGCATCTATACAAAACCTATGACGGACTCTGCAGGCGTTGGGACACAATGAAAATGTAGCGATGATTTAAGAAACAGTATGTTATTTTTCAAATAAAAATATACATTTATGTCTTCAATCTGAAAGAGCATGTGAACAGCATTCCTTCCCCCAACTGAAGTTTATTATATTGTCTGAAACATATGCAAATGTAAACTTTTAAAAGACAATAAAATTAATCTGATCTAGACAGAAGACTAAAACAATTCAATTCCTATTGATTTTGCATAAATTGACAGCTG
This sequence comes from Katharina tunicata, assembly GCA_032466195.1. Taxonomy (NCBI): domain Eukaryota; kingdom Metazoa; phylum Mollusca; class Polyplacophora; order Chitonida; family Mopaliidae; genus Katharina; species Katharina tunicata. The sequence goes on along the minus strand of JAVFBZ010196034.1, from coordinate 12,853 downwards.
TTTATCAAACAAAAGTATCAAAACATAAAACAAAACTACTGCCATAGGCAAAGCTGAATGACAATATTGTTATATACAAAAAAAATCATTATATTTCTTTTTCCCTTTTTTTTTTTTTTTTGACTTCACATTTAAATAATAAAGGACACCAAATCCAAACCACCAGGATCTAACGATGAAAATACCAACTACTAACAGGACATGTAACATAATGCAAGCATTTTTGTTCAACATCCGCCTAGCTCCTGTACTTTCCGTCCCCTCCGATTATCAACTATTGTGTAATGACAGGCCTTTTTTTAGCCCATTATCAGTACATTAACCGCTGCAGGCAATACTTGAATGTAGATAGAGGTATCCTATATGACATCAAGTGCATTCAGCGCCAATGAAAATCAACATAGAGAATGTAACAGCCAAGAAAAGGAAGAAATAAAATAGAACTATTTAGCATAACACTAGGTCGAACTGACCAATGCAACAAGAGAATCAAGTCACGTGAAAGAGTTTAACTTTCTTCATAGGCGTATTAATCAGGTCAAGCTTCAGCAGCCTCTCTATGACGTTCACAGCTATATTCAAAATGCCTAGTCACTACAGGCAAGGTTCGTCACCGAAGTGAATCAATGGACCATGTTATACTAATGATAATGTATTATGACAAACAAAACAGGTTCTTGAGAAGAAAGACAAAGGGATCCATTAGCTATTTAATTACTTTATAATGATATAATCACAAATAATTAATTCTGCTAAAACATACTATGATTCATGTTCTGTATCTTCATGTAATCATTTTAAAAAGGAGATCTTTCTCATTTTGATTTTCACTAGAACATTGACACACACTATTTTTGTATTCCTCATGAAAAAATGAAAATTCAGCAGACAAATTTAAATTGGTACGTTAACATGCAGATTGATGATTAATTTCTCACCTTAAGTAAATATATTTTAAAATAAAATCAAAAAATGGGTTTTCAAACAATACCAACAAATTTACTCATTTTAATTGATTATTTCTTAAATAAAGGTTTGTTTTTAAATAAAAAAATAATTTAAAAAAGCAATTTATTTCCCTGGAAATGTGTTAAAAGTGTTTCTTATACAAGTTGAATTAATTCTGTAAATGGTGAAAATAATCTGTCGTCTACAAGTGTCCAAACAATGTTCAGTGTGTGTGGTTTTTTTTCTGAGCGCTTCGAAAGTATTTAAAGTCTATAAATAATTCTATGTACAAACACTTGCAAATCTTTTAAAATGTTAGAGTATATTACAGTACAATATCTCAAATTACTGATAATAGACAGTCCTGTTTCATCTTTGTTTTTACATGACATGACATTCGCAATGTAAAGGAAGCCAGGAATCCTAAAACATTTGAAATAAGGACCACCAAAAACACTGTTTGATTATTTGACTGGACTGAAACATAATGTTATTAAACTCATACGATAGGATACCAGCCAAATGAGTGCAGGAAACCAGCCTTACACAACGATACATTAGATAAATTAAAATCCATATTTTCATCTATTCTACAACACAAAACTAACCTATTTGATAATGTTATGCGTGGTTATTTGATAAGTATGATCACGCATAGATTGATATGGAATAAAGTTATTACGGTCCCAGTACATACCTGAACTAATCAAGGTAAAAGCTGTTAATCCCTGATGATTAGAGCAGTCAGTGACAGTATGTTATACCTGTCTGCAAACCTTCAGACTACATGGTCATATAGTACCTGATGAGACAGCCAGTCAGCCAGCCACGGCTGACCAACAGGAAGCCACTGTTACTAGCCCTGATTAAATGCCACATTGATCGCCTATTCACCAGGTAATTGGGACACAGTATTGATCAGGTCTGATTGAACACACGAGAAAGAGAAAAAAACTGTTGGCCATATAGAGGAGAATGCCTGGTATGATGTCCGTTAAGCATCTAGGTCACTGGAGCAGGAGCAAAAGAACACATAAGGCTTCTCTAATGAGGTGATCATATCAAATCAATGTGTAAAGATATCCTATACCTGTAGTCAGAAAAACTGAGTAATAAATAGCCATGGTCTTTCTTAAGTCCAGAATTTCTTTCAGAACTCCCCAAGAACATATCTTCTTAGTAAAGAATAATCCTGTTCTATGCATATCTACATTTAGTTCAAATGACTGGGTTCACCCTGAATTCAGCTTAAAGGTGAAACTGACAGAGTACTCTCCCTTGTCAAGGTAGGCCAGCCCTACATTCATGTGTTCCTGTTCACTCGACCTCGAACGACCTGTCTGGGACACTCAGAGCCCAGTCTACAGCAAATAAAATTGTGGTTTTAGGTTCGTCCACCAAACCAGCCAGACAGGGGGGTAAGGCTGGCAATAAAAGCTGATAAGGCTTATCTCTGGGCACACCTGCCAGCTTGTTTCTTACTCTTTCACCTCAATCTCTAATACACTAATAAAAAGACTGGACTACTAAAAGAGAAATCCTATAAATAAATCCACTTAAGTTCTTAAAAAGTCCTGTCATCCCCAGGTAGAGAAATGAGGACAAGCCAACTGAGGTTCATATTGATTAAATAGCTGGCTGACAGGCATACTGGATAAAAGTTTGCCTCATTACTGCCGTGCTATAGTCAAAGCCAGACAGGTGTGTGAAGGGCTTGTCACCAAGTACAGGTTGTCAACAGCAACCGTCCAAACAACTTACACCAGGGTTGGGTCCAGCTGAACTAGTAGACTGAATAACACTTGACATCCTCATCAGCTAGACACATACATGTACTTAGCTCAATGATAATGACATCTGAGATAAGATGTTGATTCCAACACACACACACACAACCAAACTTTACTTATCTATTTACATGAACCTGTTGGTTGTAAGCTTTGCCCACACAGCCCAGGTGATTTCACATCAACTCTTTTACAATACAATACAATACAATACAAAAAAAAAAGTCACAGAAAGGCAATGACCTCATAGTTCAATAACAGCATGATGCCCACACATTTTAATAAACATCAAGATATTCATATATTATACTCTTGGACATACTACATGTACTCTTAACATTATGGAAGTTATAAAATAGTTAATTTTGACCAAAACTCAGAATATCATGTGGAACAAAATAAATAAGTTACAAATAAATTTACAAACTTTATTAAGGTTTACAAGAGAAAAGGATTATTTAAATATTTTTAAAGATAAACTGGCTTAGCAAGCTTCAAAGTGATTTACAAGTATAAATGTACTCAGCCCTGGACTTTGAATCCTACTGTTAATACAAAGAAAACTTGAAGACGAATAACCTCATGTACTTTCAAAGAGAGATACGTTTATCTATCTTCTTAGGTCATAAAAATGTGAAATATAAAATTTCAACAAATTATTTGGACCAAATAGTGACTAAATTTATGTATGAAGAGTGAAAGTCTCCAGTTAAATCTATTGACATGATACTGCAAAAGGTTTCGTTCTTATAAAACAAAATGTAAATTATAGTATGACAGATGGTAGTTCCCGGAGATATTTCAATTGTATAAACAAGAAGTGTTTCCGTTTAAAATATCTTACATCCTTAAATATACTCTACATCCTCTATGTGTATTATTACATGTCTGTGTCACGTTGCAGCATATGTCTCCATTGATATGAACATCTATATGAACACACCATAAGCATTCTTCAAGTTGTGGGACAACTTTTTTCCTTCCTTTTATCTATCAAGGTCTCATGCTTATCACACACAGACAAAATAAACAGGCCGATTCAGAAATCAAGCACAATGACTTGAGGTCAGGGATAGAAAGAAATGTTACCTCAGTGTGCTCTATTAAATGACAAGAGGGGAATCTCTTACGCCAGAGCTTACAGCTGAAAGAACTCCAGAGACAAGTTCAGCCAGTGCGCATGCGCGTAGACAGCCGTAGCAGAGTCACGTACACACACCCTAGCTTCTAACACATTCCTCACTCTTGCTGCCATATAGAACAGGTTGACTGTCTGATTTGTCCACAACCAGATTTGAATTTTCTAATGATTTTTAGGTAGTTTTGTTTTAAATGACAACATTGGTTACACAACATAGTCACAGAATACACCCGAATATCTTGTGTTTGTCCACATCAGGTAAAGAAGGTTGATCAAATCTACAGGGAAAGAGCCCATCACTTTACAGTCCAGACTTGTTAGCCCTGAGAATTTTATATGGCCACCGCTAGCATCATATGCGCATGTGCAGAGACATCAACTATCTTTAAATTCTGGGAGCTGTATGCATCTTTTTTTTTTTCGAAAAACAACATTAGTTCTTCAAATCAATTATATATTCAGTTATTTACAGGTTTAAATAAAGGTGTTTTAAATAGTTTTCCTTCAACGGCAAAATTTATATTTCGAAAAGTACCCGATTGCTGTTGCACACAAATATAAATTCCTTACACAATCAATCAGCTAATCCACTTAAAAACTAAATTTTAATAAGATTAACATAAAATGGTACAAAAAGAAGTTCACGAAACACTTTGAGAGAAATGTATGAACACCTACAATTCATTATTTCAGATGAGTCATTATTTTACTGACGGGCATAATATTTGAAATTCATCTCAATAACATGATGCAAGACCTGGATGTCTAGACAGTGACCCTTCAAACACAAGTAATGTTGTGTTGACGCATGCGCTATGAACATGGCCCCTGTCGTACGAACATAGCTTTCCCACATAATATTTTCTTCTCCTTGCCTATGATTTATTTTTGTCCACCTTCCACCTTTAATAGTGGGAGAAAGGACTTTGAAATGCTACTGCCTGTCTTTCCTTCTGTTGTGTCTGTGATAACTTTAAAGACACAGAGGGGATAGCATTCCACCGAATTCTGCACATCAGTATGGCCTCCATTTACAATATTCATACATGTATTTGTTGTAATCACCATAACTTAATATTAAATTCACAAATTTTCTTCAAACTAAAATTTAGGTTAATTTCAATCAGACCATGGCTGAGATCAGTATACAAAATTCCCAAAACCAATATGGCCACCATAGCGCATTTGACACTATTTAAGTCTGTGCGTGTTGAGAACAAGGTAAAAGAATTCACAGATTAACTTCAAACTTGTAATGTAGCTTCCTCCTGTAGAGATGATAGATGGGATTGTATTTCACTATTCCAGCGTGCCAAAATGAACTTGACTGCACAAGTTTTATTATTCACGCATATATTTGTTGTAAATATCATAACTTTAAAATAAAATGAAATTTAGCTTCCTTCAGCTCAGAATATGGATTGGATTATTCCACTACATTACATGAACAAATATGGCCACCATTGGCAATATTCAGTTGTGAAAGTAAGATAACATAAGATGGTGTATCGGATTGCATTCTATTAATTTTTGCACACCTATATAGCTGTTACATGTATTGCCTTTTCTCAAGATGCGCCGAGATTCAGGTCTATCTAGAAACTTGTCTCTGAGAATTGATCTAGAACATGAGATAATTTATCGACTTTAATAAGTCGATATCCCTGTGCCAGTGTGATTACTCTCGACAAAATATATAGCTGCCATTATTAACAGAGTTATAGCCCTTGTTTGTTGCTCCATGGAGCGGGGCGGGCTAGCTTCTCCGCTTTTTTTTCTTTTACAATGCTTCTGTGACACACGTGAAGTGTACAATAAAAAATAATGCTTTCACGCATATGAAGTATACAACAAAAAATAATGCTTTCACGTATATGAAGTATACAACAAAAAATAATGCTTTCTGTCACCTAGAATTTAGAACTTTATAATGCACCTTTTACTTTGCTTAATTTGTTTTACAATGCTTCTGTGATAAACTTATATGAAGCATAGAATTCTAAAACTGCTTTCTAACACTTCTGCCAGAATGCTGTACTTAAAACTTTATTTAACAGCTCGGTTCTTACATCCATTGTTACATTTTTATGGTGGTCTGTTCATAACAATTTGTGTAGGTGTGTAATAATTGATGAGTGGATATAAAGTTTAGGAGACCGCATGAGTTGAGAAAAGATGTCACTTATAGTCTGATGGCGACACATTTATATCTGAAGACTGATCACTCCTGGTTTATTAGACTAGCTGACAAGTCTGGTTGGTAGGAATACAAAGACAGAAGAGACCTAGACAGTTCTGCCAGCCATCAAACAGTCACACATTAAACTGTCTACTTCAACACCGTTTATGACAAGTCTACATATACTATGGATTTCCCTAGAGCATTATTAGGAGACATTTTCCAAGGAAATTACAAATACAATGGGAATAAATGGCGCACTGTTTCTCTAATTTAACTATGTTCCAATGTCTAGATAAGATAAAAGGCTAACGCCATCAAACTGCTCCACATATCAACAAGAAAATTATAGCAACACCTATTTTAATGGCTGTGCAATATCATGAAATTAGCTAGAAATAGCTTTACTTCATGTGTGATCATGAATATATCTAATCTGGTTTGTCAACCAGGCATTGCTCGGTAACAGACAAATATGTGAACCTAATGGCATGGGCATCTTCTCCAGAATACCTTTGATCAATAAAACTCTTTTCCACAACCCTCCATGATATATCATGTAAGTAGATTACAAACATGTATGCAAAGTTCTCATTCAGTGCTATTAAGAAACCCTAAAGTGAGTAACAATTTGAGTAACTAGGATACAATGATTTCTAGTGAAAGGTACTCTAGCCTTGTGACATCTTTACTAGCTTGTTTTGTTTGTTTAATTGGGTTTTACATTATACCCAAGGTAATTTCACTCACTTGATGGCATGTCAGCCCAATGGGCGACAGAACCCACCCTGAACGACACTGGCAACACAAGACAACAATAATTTCACAACATTAGTATGGATTAACAACTTTTGCATTTATAAGGTCACAACGTTATCAAGTCAATGTAAATCACATTGTGTAAGGACCCAACCGAAACGTTGTCACCTAATAAATGCATTAGTTGTTTATCCATAATAATGTTGTTGTGAAATTACTGTGTACTCCCAACTTAAACAAGCAATACAAGGCAAAACAGGACATTTGCAGGAAGAAAAACAGGGCACCACAGCAAATCAGCTTCCTGTACTCCTTAGCTCAGTACCAGGACACAGAAAGCTTCCACAAACCACCTGCAACAAGTTCTCTAGCAGGTCTTGTTTACAACAATGTGAAAACTGCAAAAACCTTCTATATACTCTCCTTTACATAACCACTGAGGGTCAGTTACATTAAGCATTATTGTTGTAGCATTCACTTTTTTGTAGTAAAGTGCTGAATTAATTTTGGAACAGAAACTTATTCACTGCCTTTCTCATTGCTGCAAGACATGCAACTAGTAAGGCAACATGTAAACAACTTGAAACTCTGATGAGCTTAAAATGTTATTTTTTTTTAATAAAGTTACCATATTCATAATAACAGTTGGCATTTTAAAAGACAAATTTACTGTTAAGGAGCAGTATAGTACTATAGTTACATATAATATTACCAAAAAAAAAAACGAAAAAAAAAAAACAAACAAACAAAACAACTAATACATTTTGGTATTCAATCAAAATATATATCTTCTTATGCACCTACAGTATCTTGAAAATGGAATATGAGATTTCCAGAAGTTCAAAAGAATAGGTTGTTCGTCATTGTTTATTCAATATCAAAACCGGAATTTCTCAAAGTTACCAAATGTCTAAGCGAACTAAAGCATTGACTATTTTAATTACCGTTGTTCCCAATTTACATTTGAGATGCAAAGAGGTGGAAATGTTTCGAGTAGTTGCTGTATCATATCTCTCTTTCTTAAAAAGTATCTTTTGCACTTTTCAGAACTAAACAGATTTAAATCAAAACTTACAGATTTTATTTCTTTATAACCTTGCACAAATTACAAGAAAATATAATAATGAGTTTACATGAGTCACTTACAAATATGGATTTGTCTGCCAATAACACAGCGAATCTATATCTTTTATGAATCTATTGGACGAACAGGATGTAAAGAAATACTACATCATAAACTGCTATTTAAGTCAGTACATAGATCATCCCACATCCAAATTGCTGTAAGAAAGTGTAATGAAATCTTCATTGAAACTCCCTACAAGAATAACATTGTGGTAAAATACGTTACCGTGTTGCTATTTTAACTGAACCGCCATTATCAAATTGTATCCTGTTACACGGTGACAAAGATAATACACTATAAAAATAGAACATGCCAGTCAAGAACTATTTTTAGTCCTGTCTACTTAATTTATCACATGAAGAATATAAGAAAATATTGTCTCGCAGAAAAAATGACCGAAGTAAAATCTCTACATAATGACATGATGTTTAATCTCCTGAGTAGCAACAATGATTCAAGAATGTGAAAAACAGCTAGACTAGATATACCCTAAAATAACTTAGTATCCTTGTAATGAAACATATAAAACTGAAAAAACGCATGTATGCTATAATTTATTCTACACCAAAAACTAGGATAAGGCATATAAATATCTACTCCAAATCAGTATAACACTTGTCTTAACCAAAAGAAACCCGGAAATATTGAGAACAACTCTCATACCAAGTTTATCCCGCAAAAGTCTTTAGACAGGGTACTTTATTTCTAGAGTGAGAATATGGGAATGACATGAGGTTAGAACTCAGACTGGTTCATAATTGAGAAGTTGGCAGAAACACCAAGTTTTCCCTGGTTGGAGTATTCAATTGGACCAAGATTGGCAACAGGAGGGAGAAACTTGGCACTTTTTTTTATTCTGAGGTATTTCTTGAGAATCCTTGCTTTCCGTCGGTCTCGGTCTGATAAGATTTAACTCATCAACTTGTCAATAATGCCATCACGGGAAGCGCCCCAGCCACTATTTTAATTTCACTACTTGGGATAGACTCATGCCCAATAGCCATGATCAAAGAATGTCCTCTCAGTATTATGTACCAAGCTAGAGCCTTTCTCCTTTTTGTGGTGTCTGGCTTAGTGACCAGTAATTTAACAATCAAAGCAGGGTCTTTATCCAGAGGAGAAATCCAAAGGAAACCAAATTTTCCAAAACATTAGAGAACTAGAATCTATGCAAAGCACGAGAATTTCCTGATAAGACAGACTAATAGTGATTACTTTGATTTGGAGAAGGAACTAGTGAATCGAATGGTCAGAAACAGATAACACCAAGGCACAAACACAGACAAAAGATTTTGTTTCTATCTGAACATTGCCATAGAGTATTCCCAGTCATACAAAGGAGAAGAAAGCTTTCATTTCCAATCTTGTTGCCCCGTGGCCAAAAAGACCGAATAGTCGAACTTACCAGAACAAAGGGTAGTGCTTCTTAGTCTTTCTGGTAACTGGTAATCGAGACAGTGTGAGAGAGAAATTCAACATGTCCAGAGGGCATGGCAACAAATAGGACACCAGACATTGACCATGTCTAGACGCAATACAAAGGGATACTTTCCTTTTACCTACAAAGCAGCTTATCAAAATATACCAGTGATTGCCTCGTTATTTTCCCTTTCATGACCTTCTTCTGTCTGGTCGGAAGCTTCAGGCCGACATTGATTATCAATAATAACATGCCATATCTTATACCAATATCACAGTAATTTGTACAGACACAAATTAAAATCTTGGATACACACTAATAACTTCTTTGAGTCTGATCAGTACTTACCGGCTGATCGAATCCATCCTTTTCATCTACTCTTCCTTTCATACCTGATCTCATTCTCTCCCCAGATATTGCTACAGGCAGTGTGTATGTACCCATGTATGTAAAGGGGCTATCATGAGACAACTTACATTACATACATGTACATGGTCACCATCTGTCAGCAGACAAGGAATAGATGGTCATGGTTGATACCAAATCAACTGCTCTGGCAATGTCCAACACAGACTGTTCTTAGACTTCTCAGAAGATTAATCTTCTTTTTCCATATACGGTCTTATAGTTATACTAAATCCAGTTTTGATTGAATATTTAGAAGAGAAAAGGTTAGATATTAAACCATCTTAAAGGAAAAAAACAGATCAACACTTGGAAAGCCAACGATTTTCCACACCTTTAAAACGACTCAATTATCCAAAGTCACAATATACATATATCACCACAAGTCTTCAAGCTATCTTATGTCAGGGAAATGGCATAATCTATTACAAACAATAAGCAACATTGGCTACTTTCCAAATGTTTGTGAATCTATATTTATTTATTTGACTGGTGTTTAAAATTGTATGACATTTATTAATATGGCTTTATTATTATAATCGCAGATAATGGATGGAAATATAGATAGAACCTTCATTATCACCCTGGGATCTACTTTGGGTCAACAGCTAACCTCATCCATCTACTCAAACTCTATGACCTTCTCATTTTATGAGGCGAATGTACTTACAATATACTTTCTGCCTGTCATAATCATCTCTCAAATATCTTGTTAAACTTGCACAAAATCTCTAAATAAATAGAATAGCATAAGATATTATGGAGGACAACTTCTGGTATATTGCCGCAGCAACGTTTTGGCCTAGTTGCTAACACCATCCATCGTTTTCATTAGCAACTAGGCCTAAAATTTGCGCTGTTATTATACCAGCATTTGTCGTCGATAATATCTTATGATATTCTAAGTGTCTCAACTTCTACATTTGTATATATGCATCTAAAAGAATAAAAAAATAAATAAATCTGATTGAGCAGTAGTAAGAGAAATTCTAAGTAAATTTGAGCAAAACTTTTAATCAGACTGTGCAAGAAAATTGGGCCAAAAATAACAGCGGACAATTCAGATAGTTTTCTTACTTAAATTGATTTATTGCTCCACTGTCATATTAATAAATATAGATAGAGATAAAACAACTGCGTCTTAACGAGAGACAGTTTCCTGTTACAAAAACATAGCTTATCTGGCAATTTTCCCACAGAACTGTATTAATTGTTGTGAAGCACTCATCTGATACAGCCGCTTTCACCTCTACATCATGAATACACTAACTTTCCCAAGTACTTAAGTTACCAGGAGACCTAAGTGAACACGAAAGCAAATGGTGGTAGACCATAGTAGACTAATAGAGACTAGTGAATGACCAGAGGAAGACCTATTGATATTCACTCTCAGCTTTAATGTTGGCACCTTGCTTATACTGGTGGACAGTTTTATCAGTTCCCTGGATAATCAGCATGGAGCTTGGTAAAGTAAAGCAAACACCAGACCGTCTAGACAGACTTACACTGGCCTCCAGGTCAGAACACACTTGTCAGAACTGCTTTAATATTGTTCTTAACTCAATCTGTCACCTCAGGCTTCATTTCAATAGACTAATCTCTTCGTTTCAACAGGCAAACTAACCTATAAATGTCTCCCTTTCAACTGAGAAACTAACTGATCAATTTATCCAGTTCAACTGAGAAATTAACCCACCCATTTCTCCATTTCAACTGACACACTTATCAATTTATCCAATTCAACAGAGAAAACAAATTGTCAATTAAAAAATTGGTCCCCGAGACTAATTAACCTATTTCTAAACTTGAACACAGACCATGTTTCTGAGGACAGAATTCAAGTTTTACATTCATCTGAACTACTTAGCAGTGGAGGAGCATTATCTTTCCAACAGCAATCGGCAAAACTTTGCATAAATTCTCACAATTTTGCTGTAATCACAATAGGTTTATGAATATGCCTTAAAATCTTACATTTTGTTTGAACGAAGCCTATTTACCGCAGTATAGACAATAAACACATACATAAGCAACATGGGGTAATTGAGCGAATTTCATATTTCATATTTCATATTCTGAATGTAAAACAAATGGAGACTGTGGAATCTGCCTACACTGGCAGTTTGACCAGCAGGCTGTGAAAAAGTTCTGGCCAAAATAACAATAATCGTATCACGTCCAAGATGATGTGCTCAGTACATTGGATGACTTCAGATCGTTCCAACAGAGTTAACACAAGTGATGTCACATGTTTGGTTACTAGTGTTACTGTCTCTTTACAATTTTGGAATACATGAACATCACCTTCATATAAGTGAAACACCTTTGAGCACAGCGTTAAGCATCAATGATTTGGCGGAAGCCTCCTGTCCCACGGTGCTCTTTGAGCTCAAGGGCTTCAGAAAGCTGGTTTGTTGTGGTGTCCTTTATTTGTCCTCTAAATGTAATGTGTTGCCAGTGTCGTTTCCTTCAGCCATTGGGCTGGCATGTTGTCATATGAGTGAATAACTATCAGTACTGTACAAGGTAAAAACCCACTGCAACCAATCCTTTCAACAAGGTAGCTCATCTCTTGACTTCATTATAACAAATACACTATATGGCAATATATCTTCATTTCAACAGTCAAACTAACGGGAGATCTTTTAATTTTTCCAATGAAACCAACTGACAATCTTAGTGGCAAACACTTCATTTCAACAGTTAGATTAACTGGAGATGTCTTAATTTATACAGTTGAACTAAGTTCCATTGTGTCAAGAAACCATTTTAGTGGCAAACTCTTTTCAACAGTCAAACTAGCTTGAGATCTCATAATAAATTTATAGTCAAACTAACTACAAATGTCTCAAAAGACAATCTTAGTGGCAAACACTTCATTTCAACAGTCAGACTAGCTTGAGATCTCATAATTTATACAGTCAAACTAACTACCAATGAGTCAAGAGACAATTGTAGTGGCAAACACTTTATTTCAACAGTCAAATTAACTGGATATATCTTCATAAGCGACAATCTTAGTGGCAAACACTTTATTTCAACAGTCAAATTAACTGGATATCTCTTCATTTATAGTCAAACTAACTAT
>JAVFBZ010196022.1:23171-33506 GCA_032466195.1 Katharina tunicata | reverse complement strand
GACACAAAATGGCGAGATTTTCCCGCCAAAACAAGGCCGGAAAGCGGAATTAGTAATGATGTAATTTATTTCAGCAGGCATAGTTTTACAATTCATTCATTGGTCAAAATTCGGAGGTATGTCGTGTAAACGAATATATCTGTTTGCGGCAGTGAAAGACATGGCCGTTGACGACGGCTATACTCGTTCACGGCCGGCAAGCAACGGTAAAATTGAAACGAGTATACTCGTGCGCGACAGGACTAGGGTTAAGAGTTTTCCCTTCCCAACCATTAAAAGTTTTTCCAGCCTACATGTAATTGTAGCAATCCATTATGTTTTCACAGCCCACTTGTAGCAATCCATTAGAGTTTTCCCTGCCTAATTAAAGCAATCCATTCAGAGTTTTCCCTGCCCAATAGCAGCAATCCATTCAGAGTTTTCCCGGCCCACTTGTAGCAATCCATTCAGAGTTTTCCCTGCCCAATAGCAGCAATCCATTCACAGTTTTCCCGGCCCACTTGTAGCAATCCATTCACAGTTTTCCCTGCCCAATAGCAGCAATCCATTCAGAGTTTTCCCGGCCCACTTGTAGCAATCCATTAAGAGTTTTCCCTGCCCAATAGCAGCAATCCATTCAGAGTTTTCCCTGCCCAATAGCAGCAATCTATTCAGAGTTTTCCCGGCCCAATAGCAGCAATCCATTTAGAGTTTTCCCGGCCCACTTGTAGCAATCCATTCAGAGTTTTCCCTGCCCAATAGCAGCAATCCATTCAGAGTTTTCCCTGCCCAATAGCAGTAATCCATTCAGAGTTTTCCCAGCCCAATTGTAGCAAACCATTAAGAGTTTTCCCTGCCCAATTGAAGCAATCCATTTAGAGTTTTCCCTGCCCAGTTGTAGCAAACCATTAAGAGTTTTCCCGGCCCACTTGTAGCAATCCATTCAGAGTTTTCCTGCCTATTAGTAGCAATCCATTCAGAGTTTTCCCTGCCCAATAGCAGCAATCCATTCAGAGTTCTGCCGGCCCAGTTGCAGCACACCATTAAGATTTTTTCCTGCCCAATTGTAGCAATCCATTAAGAGTTGAAGCCGTTATATATAGCCGTTGTCTATACAGACATGACTTTTTATTTTATTTTCTTTTATTCTATGTAACTCTAACAATCTGATTAACATTTTTCCCAATAGACTAATAAAAAGTTTATTTTAATGAATCATATAAACAATTGAAAGTTTAAATAATGGGTTAACAAGCACGTGGTTATTTTTTTCAAAAACTTTAATATTGTCATTTTAACATGAAATCTATGTAAAGCAGGAGGTCCTTATATCCGAATCGATAATCTTCACAGTTTAATGTAACATTTCACATATCACAAAACCAACCAGTACCAAGTGAAGTGAAAACAAAATGAAAGCTAGTTGTGACCAATAACCATACAGGATGGACAATCCCTCAAAAGTACATGAAACCAAAGTCAATAAGTCTTTAATAACTGCTCCATGTAAAAGAGAAATAATGCCTTGTTTTATTTTATAGTATGTTATTCTTTATTTTAAAACAAAGGAAAATTTATGCATTAATTATGAAGGATTGATTATCAGTCACTGTCATCTTCATAGGTGGAGCAGTTATTGGGCAGAAATAATTATAGCTTGGGATTCATGTACTTCTTTTAGCAGGTTGTAATCAAATATGCAAATGAGTATACCTCCTCGACAATGGTCTTCAGACTTTTCTCGACACAGCGGTATGTGAAACCAAGATGATCGAGATCCTGTGTCCAACCCCAACATATAAAATTGTTCAGCTCAATGTAATTCAATGTAACCAGCATTTCGGAATCAATTTGAAAACTAGTAATTTGCTTTATAAAAACCGTTGAAGTTTACACAACCACCACAATAGCTGAACTTTGAATTTTATAATTTTTATTATATACAAAACATAATAATTTCTTAATAAAGTGTAAAAGCAAGTAATGATTGAGAGCATAATCAAATAATCTTGACTTAACTCTGGTATATTTGACTGGTGTATTTTGCCACAAGAGTTCTTCACTAATATGATGGCAGAACCAGTATAAATGGGAGTCCGACAAAGCCCACAGATTGATTGATTGATTGGTGTTTAATGCCGTGCTCAAGGATATTTCACTTCTGTGACGGCGGTGAGTTCCAACAGAAGATGGCAACTCACAACCAAAATGTGAATTCACTTTAGTGTTATCGCTGTTGGAAAGATAATGTTCTCCCAGTGTGAAGTATGAGAGCAGGAATATCATCTGGAAACATACTGCCCTTAGCCAGATGGCACAAAGCCCATATCTGGATCTGGCCAGTCACTCACAGCGGCTTACGGTTATTAAAGCCGGACTCCATAAACTCCATCCGTGGGAGGATTATGGGAATAAAGTGATACGGCTACGCGATGGTGCTTTTGAGGTGTGCGAGTGCAGCAAGTAACTAAGGAATGCATAGTGGATAATCCGTTACCCCTCCGATGTGTATTTTATGTGTAAGGAGTGGATAATCCGTAACCTCACAGATGTGTATTTTATAAGTAAAATTTAAAGAATAATAGGTGCTAATATTTTAGATAGTAAATTTACTAATGTAAAGTGTGTAAATAAATTGTCTTATCTCTACAGAAAAGACTCTAATTTTTTATATCTTTTAGTCCACATATTAAAAAACACACAAACACCCCAACAAAGTAATAGTTATTTCTCACCTCATTATTGCCTGCTGTTTTTCTAAACTCTTCTCGAATAGAATTTAGTTCTTCTTTTGTCTGAAAGAGGTACAAAGGGGCACATTAAAGAGACATACAGCTTATAGGGAGTATTTGTTAAATATAATTGCCTGGCGCTAACTAGACCTATGTGGTTTTTTAAAAGCCTTCCGACAAGTTAGTGCGCATGTATAACATGTCTATGAACAGCTTTCAAAATGGCCAGGACTCTGGTTCATGTTCAACGCCATCTACATCGACAAAACATCAACATCAACAAAACATAAACATGTAGTACTAAAATACAGAACAATACGTTAAATATTTCTCCAAAAAATGCAAAAGTCATATTGATTTTGAAATGTTCCATCTCAGCTCACCTTGGCTAGTTCTGTTTCAGCACTTTGAGCTCTAGACATCCATTTTTTTTCCTCTGACTCTACACTGCTCTCTAACTGCTGTAACTTGTCACCCTGCATAATACCATTGTACTTTATATTATAACCATGATAAACAGAAAAACACGATTGTTTGGAATAAATTCTGACAGAAATAATTCTTCATACCTAAATGCTCAACAAATTCGACCCCATTTACCACTTATAAAACTACATTTAATGCAAAGGTTAAGAAGTGTAGAAACACACTGTAGAAATTTTAAGGAAGTTCAAACTTTAAGCTACAAGGAAATATAAGTATTAGTTCCAATCTCAAATTAAAACCTTCAATAAATGACTTGAAACATGTGTCCATGGAGGTCGAATTTGTTGAGCATTTAGGGTAATTTGAGGGCATTGACCCATTACCCACATATATGGTTTAAGTGTTTGCTTGGTGTTCACTTAAGGTAATTTCACTTATACCACCGCATGAGTTAAAAATATTTCTTTTAAAGCGGCATATTTTTTTTATAGATCAACGTCACCGATTTAATTTATGAACAAAGCCTTTTAATATTTAGACAATCAGAATTTGTTAAAAAACCCTAATTTTGAGTACGTATGACACTTTAAAAAGCAATAAAGTAGAAATTTATTTTTATTGTCAGCAATCTGCATTTATGCAATTTTTATCAAATACCCACACTCAAAACATGCTATTCCACAATGTCTCTCTTTGATCATTTGAGTTTAGTACATTAAAGTTTATTTCACAGCAATACACCCAGACATGGCAAACCATGATCCAAATGGACACGTTTTCTATATCAGGTTTAGGTAGGGATTTGGAAAGTTTCAGGAATAGATGGACGGGTGGGGGGTGTACATAAATCATGCGAATACCGTCACAATTGTCTCAGCTACACCAACAGGAAACAAATTGTGCTACTAACTATAACTTAAACATCCAGGTTTGAGTATTTTAGGTTGATCTATGCTAAAGGGAGGTAACTGAAATATCCTAAGACATCTCCACATTTCTGACTTTAGATAACTTAACTGTTTACACAGGCCTATTTTCCCACTTACTGTTTCTGAGAGGAGGTTTCTGTACTCTTTAACCTGAGAATCTAGTTTGTCTCTTTGCTGTTCTGTCTCCCGGAGTAGATTCTCAAGGCTACTTAAGTGACTAGAACTCGATGAAGATTGCTTTAATTCTACTCGGACCTCTTTCAAACGGGACTCCACTGTGTCTTTCTCTCTCGTGATCACTATTAATTTATCTTCTGCTATTTTGTGCTGATTCTCTGCATCTTGCAATCGCTGACGCGCACTGCTTGTCAAACTCTCCTCTTCGGTTAATCTCCGTTGCAAATCAGTGATGCGCTTTTCAGCCTCTCTAAAGCGGTTGTTTGCATTCAACAGGCTCTGTTCAGCAAACTCCAAACGAGATGTGATTTCAGAATATTTGCTTTCGTCCTCACGTAACCTTTTTTCTAACTCTTCGGTACGTTTGTAAGCCACTTGAGACTTATGGGCCTCTGAGGGATCCACAGCCTAAATAAGGTATCAGACATACAGCTCTTACTTCAACATTTAAAATACACAGATTCTACTCAGTTTACTCCTGCAGCTGGTTCATAAAATCCCCAAGACGAATCACTTCCTACACATACAAGCCTTAAGATCACTGTGAAAATTGTAGGACATCTTCTCATTTATAATTCAATTCAATAGCCATTTGAGGAAATCATGCATTCGTTCATTTTAAAAAACAATTTTACCGTATTCTGCATTTTTCTCTCACGTGATTAAATTTCAACTTTGCCTGATTTTTCTCTAAAGTATATTTAAGTTTGATGCATGGTAATTGATATTTGAAGGTCAAAGTTCACATTTTTGGGAGGAGATTTATACTAAGGAAATGGTGCCAGGGCAGAAGTAGGGTACAACTATGGGAGGTAACTCTTGTCAACTCCACACACCACAAATAAAAGTTAGTGCAAACATACACCCCATAATCAAGATTCAAAAGATTATATATTTTTATAAAGATATTATTTTTTTTGGTGGTACTCTTAAACTTTTTTTTTCAATCAATTTAATCTAAAATGAGCACAGCAATATTGTCAAACACAAATGCAAACCAAAGAATTAAATGAAAAAACTAAGTGAAGTGTACTCACTGGTTGTGAAGATTTAGTAGACAGTGTTGAGACGTATGTAACAGCTTCACTCTCAAAGGATTTCATCCAATCTTTATGCGACTGAAAACAGGTTCAATAAAGTCAATTAAAAGTGTAAGGTATTAAATCATAGTCAGTGTTTTCCATGTACGGTGTAATCACGCTATAACGCACCTGTTGGGCAACATAAAACCAGAACAATTCAATCATGGTGTCTATATTTTGGTTTAATTCAATTATCTTCAGCAGTAAAGTTGGTATGTATGGGGTTTAACTACATGTACATATTGCATTACATTTTATACTCTCCTTTTAGAAGATACATTTTATCCATTAATGTTTCTACAATATGTTTCAATATACACTTTGTAACTGTAATTTTATAATCACTAATACAAAGCCTTGTACTTTAAAACTAGAACATAGCCACATTATATTAGCCAATAGATTGTGACTTTTGATTTACATATATGTGTGTTAATTAGTAATATGTTGCATTTCTTTGTTGAAAATAGCTTTTAAGATTTCTGTAACTATACTGGTGAAGATGAACATGAATTGTTCATCATTTGTTGGAGTTATCACCCTACTCTACTATGTCAAACTTACAGGTGTAAATTCAAAGAAACTGAAAGCATTATAAATATCTTCACGTAGATGTAAAGGCAGATTTATTCAGTAATAATCAAATGTAATTGTCCATGTATGTTAAATTCTATTATAGGTATGAAGTATGCTCTAGTCAAATAATTTCCTCTGATTTCACAAACTGAACAACAAATGACGAAGGTCATTGTTAAGATCATGCTTGTGAAGAAATGTAACTGAAAAGTAATCATTAGAATAAAGGGGGGATAACTCACCAATGATGAAGAAACAGAGATTTGAGGAAATATTCTCTGTAGAACTGTTTGGTCATAATTTTCACATTCATTGATATCTTTCTCCTGGATATAGACAAAGATAAAACTTATTTCAATTTCTATATCAAACTTTATTTAACGTTGGAAATACATAAAATATTTGCTAATTAATGTAAAGCTATTGATCTGAGTACATAAGTTAAAATTTAACAGTCTTTTGACTTAATTTTTATCTTTAATTGAAATTTTATTCTAAAATTTAGCATTTTTGATAAGAGTTTTAATTATTTCCTTGCTTTATAGTCTTGAAAGTAGACTGTCACATACACACCAAGGTATATAGGTAAAAACATAAGTTGTTTTATTGTTGTGGACCATGGTGTGGATTTAAGTTATAATGTGCAGTATAATATTACCAAAAGAAATTTACACCAAACTTAAACATAATCAACTGATTATTAACATGTTTTATAATGAATTGTTTTCTTTATATGTCAGCTAAAAGAAATATAACAGATATAAAAATATCTGAAATTAACATTAAATACTACTGTTAAAAATACCTATAAATTCCACAACAGATAGAAAACCAAGAAAAACCAAGAAAAACTCAAACAGAGCTAGTAGAAAAGAGCAGATCTTGAAAAGGCACTTCAAATGTCAAAATAAAGGGATGAAAGTCCATAAATCATGAGAAATACATTATTTTGGAGAGAAACATGCTATAAGTTTATTTAAAACAGATTTTTTTTCCTGCTTATTTAACGACCAAAAACACTTTCAAACCATAAAAAAATCCCTTGAAGGAGAGTCTTTGTTTAGTCCTTTGCCGTTGACAGAAGAGTCAGTTTGTAGTCCTTTCCCCTTGACAGATGGGTCAGTTTCTTGTCCTTTCCCCTTGAAAGACGAGTCAGTTTCTTGTCCTTTCCCCTTGACAGACGAATCAGTTTCTAGTCCTTTCCCCTTGACAGACGAGTCAGTTTCTAGTCCTTTCCCCTTGACAGACGAGTCAGTTTCTAGTCCTTTCCCCTTGACAGACGAGTCAGTTTCTAGTCATTTCCCCTTGACAGACGAGTCAGTTTCTATTCCTTTCCCTATGGCAGATAAGTCAGTTTCTATTCCTTTCCCTATGGCAGATGAGTCAGTTTCCAGTCCTTTCCCCTTAACAGGTGAGTCAGTTTCTAGTTCTTTTCCCTTGACAGACGAGTCCTGGTGCTTCATACACCAAAAATACTGGGGAAATCCCGACCTTAAGTTTGAGTGAAGGACTTTTTCTTGGAGCTTTAAAGTAGTAATGGTTCTTGGACTACTTTAACCTAAAAAACTACCACCTTCAATGAAATCTACAAAACTAAGATGAAAACTACAATCCATGTGTATCCTTTTATATATATTTTTGTATAACTGTAGAGAAATTTTTTTTGCCTGTATCCACTGAGATTCGAATCCTTTAATTGAGGCAAGCAAATATTATTTCTCTTCATTTATAAATATATATAAATGTATGCATCTTCGAAATATTATAACATTTGATTTTTTATTTAAAGGTAAACAGAGGAGATAAACACCACAGAAAGACAGACAAAGATAACAGAAAAACAGACAAAGACAACAAAAATTACACAAGAGAACAGTGACAAAAAGAAAATAGCTAAAATTTTAAATAATGAAAGACAATGCACCCCAATTTGATTCAAGAAAGTAAAGACAAAGAAAACATCTCAAAACCCTATATATATATATCTCACCATCCAATCTATATCTTAAACACAATAATTATCTCAAATCCAATTTATATCTCAACCCCAATCTATATCTCAAACCCAATCTATATCTCAACAACCAATCTACAAGTTTATCTCAAACCCAATCATCTTACCAATTAATCTATATCTCAACATCTAATCTATATCTCAACATCCAAACTATATCTCAAACTTAATCTGTATCAAACATCTAATCTGTAAAGCACAGCGCTTGGCAGGTAAATAACCATATTATTTAGCTCTCAAAAGCACTTTTATTTTAAACCATTTAAGATTAACCTTTAATCTGATATTTAAGTATTAACTAAGCTTTAATCAGTTAAGTTTTTGATCATTTTATTTACTGATCAACTATATACACATACATCTAGTTATTCAGTCAATATAAATAATCAGTTCAATGTTCCAGATAAAACTGATAGCTAACATCAAAGATGAGACTTAAGGACAGATTTATGTACAAAAACAAAATAACTCAAAATTAAGATGAAAAAAAAAATTGTAACAACATAAAATCATGTCTTTACCACAGCATTTTTAACAGCTTTCCCAATCTTTTCTTCTACAGATTTTTCAGCTTTACCTAGAGCTTCCATAGCTTTCCAATTCTTTTCACGAATTTCCTGCAAAAAACAGGACCATATAGCTAACAATCACCTACCTATAACGACACTAAGCTGTAAAGTCTAGTTAAGTAACATTAATCACTGACCGCTTTTCAATTTAAAATCATACTATTATTCTTTACCAATACAATCTCCCATATACTAAACTTCTCGTCAGGTTTTCTTTAAAAAAATTAGGTGTTTAAAAAAGCAGCTGTCTAAATCACATGTTACAGCACCCACACAGTAATCTCCCTTTAAATTATAAGCTATTTATATCCTTTGTGTTGAAATTAATAATTATAAATGACAAATATAAGAACATCGAATGGGCCAAACAAATTTGTATTTTTATTTTGGACAGAAACACATTTTTCTCCTTCATGTGTGACACCTGATGTGCTCTTGTTTCATTTGCCTTGTTCTAAGCCAGCTACTTTGTGAGCACTATTACCTGTGGTTGTAAGGACATAGCTAGAGCATCAGTTATCAGGTAAACTCACATAAGTTAAAGATTTAACCAGGGCAAAACAAAAATGGGTTAGAATACTTAAAGCAAACAAATAGGGTTTAGTATAAACAACAAATTTACTTTCAGTAATGAAGAGAGCCGAGATACCATATATAGGTAAGTTTGAATTACTGTTGTTGATAAAGTTCCCAATATCTGATGCCATAGACAGGAGACCCAAACAATATACATGGAAGACCAGTGGGAAAGACGGGTTGTTAGAAACTAAACTAAACATAAATAAGTAAGTATTGTTTCTGTCACCTTACAGTAACACTTCTAACATTTCACCCAGATAAAACTTTCTAAATGTTGGAAGCGTTACTGTATTTTATATAAACAAAGAGTCAGTAACATGGAGTCAATACATATAGATAACAGCTTGTAATGTATCGGTGGACAAGGTTTTGATGAAGATCAGGGCCATTTGCCAGTTATTAACAGCTTGTAGTGTATCGGTGGACAAGGTTTTGATGAAGATCAGGGCCATTTGCCAGTTATTAACAGCTTGTAGTGTAGCGGTGGACAAGGTTTTGATGAAGATCAGGGTCATTTGCCAGTTATTAACAGCTTGTAGTGTATCAGTGGACAAGATTTTGATGTAGATTAGAGCCATTTGCTAGTTATTAATTTGGGCGTCGTAAACACTATACAGGGAGTTTTAAAAAACGCTTCAAAGGGTAAAATGAATTTAACTTAATGAAATGGAATATTTTACACAACCAAAGGCTTTTGATGTTAATGTAGGCTTCAATGTGTAGCTTTGGGGAATTCTATCAGATATTTTAGGGGATTCTGTTGGATAATTTAGGGGATTCTGTTGGGTATTTTCGGGGAATCTGTTGGATATTTTAGGGGAATTCTGTTTGATATTTTCGGGGAATCTGTTTGATATTTTAGGGAATTCTGTTGGATATTTTAGGGAATTCTGTTGGATATTTTCGGGGAATCTGTTGGATATTTTAGGGAATTCTGTTGGATATTTTAGGGAATTCTGTTGGATATTTTAGGGAATTCTGTTGGATATTTTCGGGGGATTCTGTTGGATATTTTAGGGGATTCTGTTGGATAATTTAGGGGATTCTGTTGGATATTTTAGGGGAATTCTGTTGGATATTTTCGGGGAATTCTGTTGGATAATTTAGGGGATTCTGTTGGATAATTTAGGGGATTCTGTTGGATATTTTAGGGGAATTCTGTTGGATATTTTAGGGGATTCTGTTGGATATTTTCGGGGATTCTGTTGGATAATTTAGGGGATTCTGTTGGATATTTTAGGGGAATTCTGTTGGATATTTTCGGGGAATTCT
>JAVFBZ010196022.1:6883-23071 GCA_032466195.1 Katharina tunicata | reverse complement strand
GTTGGATATTTTCGGGGAATTCTGTTGGATATTTTCGGGGAATCTGTTGGATATTTTAGGGAATTCTGTTGGATATTTTCGGGGAATCTGTTGGATATTTTTGGGGATTCTGTTGGATAATTTAGGGGATTCTGTTGGATTTTTTTAGGAATTCCGTTGGATATTTTTGGGGATTCTGTTGGATATTTTAGGGGATTCTGTTGGATATTTTGGGGGATTCTGTTGGATATTTTAGGGGGATTCTGTTGAATATTTTAGGGGGATTCTGTTGGATATTTTCGGGGATTCTGTTGGATATTTTAGGGGATTTTGTTGGATATTTTGGGGGACATGGCTCCTAAATTTGGGGGTCTGTATCAGGTATTAAGAAGCCCCGTAGATACTAGCTCCATTTGAAAACAGTGAAAGTATCTACCCAACCATTTTCTGCATCAATCAACTAGAAGCTGTTTTCTATATGTAATGAATTGTGTAAATTTATCAACCAGCTTCCTAGCTGTAAAGATATTAAGAGTCAGTTGCTTTATGAATGATCGATAAACATCTTCGCTGTTATGTGGAATGGAGGTGGATAATAAATTCATTAAAACTGCAACAATGGACAAGAGATAAATTTAAATGAAACATGGTTTACATCTAGTTGAAGTTCATCATTATATTCATCAGTTTATCAACTGACTCTTTAAAATATCCAGATTAAGTAAGTGGTAATCAACAAAACATGCCGGCAAATCTACAGTTAGTAAACTGACCAGTCTACAGGGGAAGCTGTCTTTATATTAGAAGAGGGTTGTCTAAAAACTAAGAGCATGGTCTTACATTATTTTTCTTCTTCTGTTTTTCCACTTCCTGTGAGAGTCTATTAACTTCATCAGATTTGTTTGTCAGATCACTGTTCAGGCGATGTATTTCCTTCTCTTTCTCAGATAGACTAAAAGTTTTAAAAAATATAAAATTTACAATTATTGCCCAGAATTTTGTTTTTTCAGGTTAAATGAAGGGTCACTTAACTTCTAGTTCTATATTAATCTACTGAAAATCCAAAAAAAGTATGCTAAAGCTCAATATGATTCTGGAAATATTTAATTGAAAGATGTGAAATAATGGTACGCAAATTTTGAAAAACATAGATCCCTTTGATAACGTACAGTCTTTCCTGTTCTTTCACTTGGAAGGTGTATTTCTCTGAGGTGGCGTCATGGTTGATGTGACCGTTGGGAGCCCCATCAGGCTGGGTAGGCTCCTCCTGACCCTCACCCTGTTGTCTTTCATTCTCTCTCCTCAACTGATCAGACAAGTCACGGTTTTCAGCTCGGAGTTTCTAAAATAGGCAAACAAATTAAAACATATTGTTACATCGACAAACACTTATGATACAATGTAGTGTTATGCAATATCTGTTTTAGTTACCTTTGCACGATAAGAGTTATTACCCTTTCATGCGAGCTCTTCTGTTGAATCTCCGCAACTACGGTCGATTGAACAGTTTACGTGTTGTTCAAACAAGTCATGCTCAGCCTTTTTTCTATGATGAGGAGAATCACTCTCTTTGTAACAACAATACCCAATAACATGTCATATATAGCTAAAGATACATAATCATACTGTTAAATAGTTATTTAGAGGATTCATAAATTTGATCTAAAACTGGAAAGCGAAGGTGACGCAAAATGAGCACCAATCCATGTACAAATAATTAAGGTAGTTATCTTGTCATTACGATAATATTTTCAGGTCTTTTTTTCCTGTAATTAAATAACTATGTGATCATGTGGGAAGCTCTCAAAGCTGTGTTACTGTTATGAAGCAATTAATCAACACAAGCTTATGTAAATACCTATATGCGATTATCATGTTCAAAACACAATATATTTTCTCTCCACATTTTCCTTTCATGTTCTATGCAAGTGTTAAATTTCAAACTTCACGCTAATTTAATATTTTTGCTTATCTGTATTTTATTGTGTTTCAGAACACTATGCTGTATAATTCAGTGATGAATATCACTAACCACCAAACATTTATCGAAGCGGTATCATTGTATCAATAAGGCCTTCAGCATCATTTGTAAAATTTTTTACAGATTGATGAATAGTTGATACAAATCTACCCGTTTTGAAATTTTTCCAAACATAAGTCTCAGCTTTGTCTTTCTGTCAAATTTCTGAAGAGTTCAGGATCAGTTTAATTTACAGCCATACACTACACATATCAATTGTTTGTTACATACATTGAATAGACTACAATTGAATTTCATCTAAATTCTGTGAAGAATGTTTTTTTTTCCATTTCAAACACCTTAAAAGTGGTAAGCAATTACCTTTCTGTAGGAAATGAAAAAAAAACTCTGAAATCAAGCATGTCCCGGTAAACTTATAATGATCAATCATGTCCCGTACATTTATAATGATACGGTCATTGTATTACATCATCATTGTACTCGTCTGATTTTCAACATATGGATTGAAATGTAAAGAACAGTCTCAATAATTGTCAGAACTGCCCGGTAGCTTAACATCAATTATGTTAGAAGCTTCATTCCAGAACTGCCTGTTAGATAAACATCAGTTATGTTAGCAGCGTCATTCCAGAACTGCCCTGTAGCTAAACATCAATTATGTTTGCAGCGTCATTCCAGAACTGCCCTGTAGCTAAACATCAATTATGTTAGAAGCTTCATTCCAGAACTGCCCGTTAGATAAACATCAGTTATGTTAGCAGCTTCATTCCAGAACTGCCCTGTAGCTAAACATCAACTAGGTTAGCAGCGTCATTCCAGAACTGCCCGGTAGCCCAACATCAATTATGTTAGCAGCGTCATTCCAGAACAGCCCCATCAATTATATTAGCAGCATCATTCCAGAACTGCCCGGTAGCCAAACATCAGTTATGTTAGCAGCTTCATTCCAGAACTGCCCGCATCACTTATGTTAGCAGCATCATTCCAGAACTGCCCTGTAGCCAAACATCAATTATGTTAGCAGCGTCATTCCAGAACTGCCCGCATCAATTATATTAGCGTCATTCCAGAACTGCCTCCATGAATTATGTTAGCACTTAGTCGTATTTTCAGTGAGGCTAAGTTAATCAGTGTATCAACCAGGTCATAATAACAGAACAGATTTGAGATGCTTACTTTTAGTTCAGTTTCCTTTTCGCTGCTTTCTCTGCGGAAATCATCTATTGTCTGCTCCAGTGTCTGTATGTTCGTCTGTAAGGTGGTCTTTTGTTCCTCTGCAGCCTGGTTCACAATAAATACAATCATTAAAAAATGTTGAAGGCAATGTTTAAAGCAACAGACTTTACAATGGATTAACTGGCGTTCCAAACAACAGTTTGTTCCATTTTGTTCGCAAAAATAATGTGGTTTTCCTTCAGCCAATTTGTTTTCCTATCCAAGGGCGCACATAAATTCCCACTACCACAGTGCAGTTGTGTTATAGCCTGGACATATTTCTGTGAAATTCAAAGATGGATATAAAGCCATACCTTTTTTTGGTAAATTAGATTTTATTTGATTCGCTGTTGTATGTGTTCAGTTTTGGATAACATTTTATTAGCATCTCAAATTTTGATTACATGTGGGGATTCTTTTTCTCTTTCAGATATATTATCTTTATTACCATCATTCATTGAAAGTATATGTTTGATTGTTTGATTGGTGTTTAACGTCGTACTCAAGAGTATTTCACCTATATGACGACTTACTAATCTTAATAATTCGCATTGCCAGTGTATGGTGGAAAACCAATAAGAAACCTCGTAAAAACCACACCCGCAAACTCTGAAG
The DNA here is from genome assembly GCA_032466195.1 of Katharina tunicata. Classification (NCBI taxonomy): domain Eukaryota; kingdom Metazoa; phylum Mollusca; class Polyplacophora; order Chitonida; family Mopaliidae; genus Katharina; species Katharina tunicata. The sequence goes on along the minus strand of JAVFBZ010196022.1, from coordinate 19,281 downwards.
CCACCTGTAAACTTCCCTTATACACTTAAGGTCCACAGGGGGATCGAACCTATTCCGGGTACAGTGAAAGGGTCATTGAAAGTGATAATTGTCAAAGCAAAAAAGTGCTTAATCAATAAAAGTTGAAAGAGGCAAAAAAAATATAAAAAATTTGTACATTTGTTTCTGTGAGAAAATAGAATTAAATTGAACATAGCAGATTTAAAACAAAAAAAGGCACAACAAAAGCTTCAAACTGGAAAATCTCTAATGGGTGTAAAACTAGAAACGTGAAATGTCAACTGCAGAATCTCTAATGGGGGTAAAACTAGATAAATGAAATATCAAACAAATCAGTACTTTTCAAAGTGAAGAACAAACATTGATAAACTAACTAACCAAAACTAATCCCAAAAAAAATGTAACAGCAAAAAAAATCAGCGATAAATTGTTTTTCTGATCTATAAACAGGTAAACAAAGTAACATCAATGTGATAAACAAAATATTTTTTTAGTATTTTTTGGACAACTCACCATTCCCCAGGTGTAAGTGTACCATGTCTATGCAGGGAGGAAGTTAAACAAGTTAAGAAATCAAAAAGGGGAGGACTAAACAGAACTGAAAACCCAAACACCAGTCACAAGGAAAACTCCACACACCACGACAGAGAAGATCAAAGCGAGAAGCCTTTAAGACGTGCATTCAGCCAACACCACATTCTCTGCTTTACTGAGGTCTTATTTAGCTGGTAAAATTAACATTTCTTATTTTGATGCATAGTGTTTAGCGACACACTCGACATTATTTCACGGTTTCAAATACAGTTGGAAGCCTTGTATAGACGACCCCATCGTTGTCACTGGTGATTTTCTATAATACACCCAGGGTAAAACAAGTCCAAAACTTGGATTGTACATCTACATAGTTCCATAAGGCCTAAATATATCCTTGCATTTTTCTTTCTCTCTTTTTCTGGTTGCAAAGCACCTTTAAATTTACCTTTTGTTCATCTGAATTTCAGTTGTTCGCCATTCAAGGTTTGCTTGACTTGCTATTTCAATTTTTTTGTTGTTGTTTTAAATTACATTTAAAGTTTTCAAAATTATAGGAAGCCTATAAATCAGGTCATACTTTTGTGAAAGGGAATTACACTAGAAGTGAATGTGCAGGAACCACAAGTTCCACCCTTTTTAAAAATAAATTAGACTTTACATAATCCAATAAAGGGATATATTAAGCAGGAATTACTGTCAAATACTGAACACATTCTTTGAATTTATATTTGATGATTTCTGTATTTTCTTAATACAAAAGCTTCACTATTTCTACCTTTCCTTGGACATCAAACATACATTAACTTTCTTATCTCTATCATGCTCTGACAAGAAAAACTTCTTAAAAGGGAGATTACACATGACAGTAGAATAGACAGAGGGATACTTGAGTAAGCAACAGGACAATACCTCAAGCTTTGCCTGCAGACCTTTAGTGTTCTCGTTGGCGCCTGTAAGGGTCCTCTCCAGTTCCTTCAGTTGTGATTTCAGGGCCTGGCACTCGCTCTGAGCCTTCTGCATCTCAGAACTCAACTTAGACTTCTGGTCCTCGGTCTTCTTCAGCTGGTGATTTACTTCATCAAGTCTCTTAGACAGAACAGATTCTGTGTCCTTCTGTAAGGAAATTGAGGACAAAATATTAACACTACACAACATAAACTTATTCAACTGACACAAAAACACGAGAAAACATGATTTTGGGGTTTGTTCGACTTCACTTTTTACACTGTACTTAATGTTAATTAGGTTATTTCACTCGAATCATTACTGGTAAGCCCAATGGGTAAAGGAAACCAACCTAAACGGCACTGGCAAAACACAAGACATGACTCCACAACAATTTGGCTTCCTGATGCCCCTTAGCTCGGAGAGCACCAACCAGCCCCAAGAATTTTTGGAAATGTTGAAATAAAAATTCAGATGTCTTTAGTATGCTTTTACAATCAGTCGCCGATATTACATATGACAGATTGTGGAAGAAACCAATTAATAACTAAATGACAGATATTAACTGTAGGAGAAACCAGTCAAAGACTAGAGAACTGACAGAATATGTTCCCTGTGGATTGATTGATTGAGGTTTTATGCCGAACTTAAAGTTATTTCACTTATATGAAGTTGTGCCAGCCCAATGCGCAAAGGAAACCACCTTAAGGAACATAGAAGAGGCCACAATACATTTACAAGACACAAACAGGACAGCACATGAAATTGGCTTCCTGGTGTCCCTTAGCTCAGAAGGCACCAGGACACTAGAGGCTCCAACCCAACCACCTGCTCTTTCTTGTGGAAGTAACCAGTCAGAGGTAATGACAGATATGGTGATCTAGGTTTGATTGTTTAATTGGGGTTTTACTCCGTACTTAAGCTTATCTCATTCATAATGATATGCCCAATCAGGGCAGGAAACAAGCCTAAACAACTCAAGGAACACAGAAAATGACATACATTTACAGGACAAAAAACAGCACATCACAACAAATCAGCTCCCTGATGTAAGCCCAGAGATCACCAGGGTTCTCCCACCTGACGAAAACCTCACATAAACACAAACCACAAGAGTTTTAGTTACTTGAAACCTACCTGTCCAGTTTCTACTGATCGCAGTTGTTCCTCATATTTTGAGACCTTATCTTCCAGAGTCTTCTTTGAGTTTTCAGCAGCATTAAGTTTGATATGAGAGTTGGTGAGTTCTGTTTCCAGGATGTGGACCTTCTGTGTGAGGCTGGACATATCCGAGGCAGAAATACTCTCAGATCTATAAACACAAGGAATCATTAGAATCATAAGAAAATAAAGTGTTGAAACCAAACCTTAACATCATGCTTACTTTTATTGGTATCTGAACTGATTTGGCAAACATTTTGATTGGGGTTTTACACCACTCATAATAATTCAAGACTCTTAATCAGACTCGAGCAGTGTTCATGACATCAGTGGAGGATAATTTAGGTCAAAACATTCTAATTACACATTACAGTTAATTAATGCGCAGATGTACATATCCATGTATCAAATAATACTTACTGTATTTTAGCCAGCGAATCTTTCAACTGCTTATTTTCCTGCAATCATTAAAATCACAATACTGAATTACCAGTTATTTTCACTACAATGTTAATTTTGTTTCTTTTATATGCCAATATATTTAATATTTTTCTCTTTTATATGCCAAAATATTCAAAATTTCAGACAAAGGATTTTTATTATGTTACAATTGTCATATAATTGTTTAATTATGTCATAATTTCCTTCTCTCATTAACCAAAAGGAGGACATGAAAATAAATAAATACTAACAGATCTACATGTATAAGCATACAGCTATTGCCCTGAGAGTGTAAACTGTATGCTTTCTGGTTGGCTACACAATGTCACTGTTGGTCTATAACTCCTCTGTATGGACCAGCGACTTTCTCAGATGGTAATTTTGATAGTGACGAGACACAAGACATATTAAAGTCAAGTCACATTCCTTTCTCTTGACAGTTGTACCTATTTAATAATTCAACACTGCCAAAAATACACCCAATGTATAAATGTTTAAGTGTGTGGGAAAAATGTACACTGTATCATATTCCCAGGTGACTCTTTTCCTTCAAATCTAGAGTTAACATTGGATTATCTTTAATTAAGCTCTTTATGAGCGTGTTCCACTTGGGTTAGAAAGAATTCAAAATCTTTAAAATTTTAGAAAACCTGAAAAGAGGATATTTGCATTATCTTTATTGCAACATATATAGTGCTGTTGTGTCTTTGCTAGTTCTCAATTTTGGAGGCAAAGGTTAAAATGTTTTTTGATGCCCTCCATGAGTAAGGGCGATTCTTAACAAAACATTGATTGTTGTACATAAATAGTTTATATCAAAATAAAATAGATAGTGTTTGATATTAGAGGAAGAATAAATTTATAAGTAATTTGAACACACGTCTGTTAATTTCTGTAAGAGGCTTTGGTTTCCTGGTCCCATCTGATTCTCCATCTGTGAAACTCGCGCCTGTAAACCGGATTTCTCCACTTTGTGCGCCTCGTGAGTTTTCTGCATTCGGTCGTGTAAAGCCTGAATCTCCTTTGTATGCATAGCTATCTTGTCATGGCTGTTTTTCTCGTGAGCTGCATGGCGCGCTCTGTCTTGGCTCATCTCTTGTTTTAACTCCTTTAGTTTGTTATTAGCTGCCATAGCCAGTTGTTGTTCTATAACAGAGTACATTTACAATTATGTCAACAAGTAAAGGTTTATAATCAATATGTGTTTTGTATCTAATATAATATTTCCTTGTGTGTTATTTTTGTTGCTTAATTCAATATCCTTTCACTTATAGATTACTGGTGAGTGTTGTTGTTTGGTAAAATCTGCTCGATGGATAAAACAGGTTTCAGCCACAGTTAGTTTTCTGACTCGGTCTTGATAAGAAAATATTACAATCTATTATAATTGTAATTGATCTAAATTGTACATTTTCATAATTTGATGCCTTATAGCTACCTTCTTGAAGGCTGCGCTCTTTCTCTTCCAGCTGTTTACGAAGAAGTGCCACCGGGTCACCTTTCTGGCTCTTCTGAAACCAAAAATATTTCCTCTTTCAAGTTTATTTATTGCCTTATTTTCCTAAAACCAACATTTCTTGTTATTTGAAATACACGAACGGCCATGTCAACCTTACGTATATGAGATATAGGCTCGACCGACCATGTCAACCGTACGTATACACGAACGACCATGTCAACCTTAGGTATACACGAACGACCATGTCAACCTTAGGTATACACGAACGACCATGTCAACCGTATGTATACACGAACGATCATGTCTACCTTAGGTATACACGAACGACCATGTCAACCTTACGTATACAAGATATAGGTTTGAACGACCATGTCAATCTTAGGTATACAAGATATAGGTTCGGACGGCCATGTCAACCTTAGGTATACAAGCCATAGGTTTGAACGGCCATGTCAACCTTAGGTATACAAGCCATAGGTTTGAACGACCATGTCAACCTTAGGTATACACAAACAACCATGTCAATCTTAGGTATACAAGATATAGGTTCGAATGACCATGTCAACCTCAGGTATACAAGATATAGGTTCGAACGACCATGTCAACCTTAGGTATACAAGATATAGGTTTGAACGACCATGTCAACCTTAGGTATACACAAACAACCATGTCAACCATAGGTATACAAGATATAGGTTAGAACGACCATGTCAACCTTAGGTATACAGGGGAAGTTTTCTGGTAGATGCAGAGATTGTGTGGTGGTTTTTACAAGTTTTCTTCTTGATTTTTCACCAAATACCCTTAGGTACACGGTCAAAGGTACACGGTCTAACAGCAATCAAATAAATGATTTTTTGATTGGGGTTTTACCCCGTACTCAAGGTTATTTAACTTTTGTGACGGCGTGCCAGCCGAATCAGTGAAGGAAACCACCGTAAACGATGCTGGCAACATGCAAGACAGGACAAAACACTTACATGTCTCGCTACAAAGGTATCTTAGTTTCACTTTCCAAATCTTCTTAACTGAAGCTCATGTTTATTTATGTTATAAAAATAGGCCATAGAAAAACTACTCTAGATAAAACATTAATAGAAATGTCATAAGAATAACATCATATATAATCTCCTGTCTGTCTATTCTTTAAATGAAATCGTGTGGAAACGAATAAGTCTGTTTGTTTGTTTGTTTGGGTTTTTATGCCACACCCAAGCTTATTTCCCTGTGTGCAAGCCCAATCGGTGAAGGAAACCACGGTAAACAACACTGGCAAGATACAAGACATAACATGTAGGCCTACATAAAGTTAACAAAACAGGATAACACAACAAAATTGACATGCTGTGCCCCTTTAGCTCAGAGAGCAGCAGGGCACAGGAGGCTCCCACCCAACCACCTGTGGTAACGAACGGGATGGTTAGGACAATACACTAGTTAAACTGTGGCAATAGTTGAACTGGTTGAAGCATTGAACTGGTTTCTCGTTTTTCACATCCCAAATAGTTCAACTACAGTTGTGTTTTTTTTTTTAATATTTGTTATTTGTATTTAATATATGTGATAAAGTAGACTACAAATGTGTGAGAGTTTTATGGCTATGGTACACCTGGATAGAGGTAGACAGGTAAGCTAAGATAAGAGAGATGTAATATGGAAGAGTACAGGTAGTAAGCCACATTCCAATATGCACTCAACATTCTAATTACTGAAATTTCTTTCAAAATTTAGAACAAAGAAACATGGCCACATAACAGTTCTTTGTGAACATTGTTTAAATTACATATCAAATTGAAAATCTGAATGTTCCAATATATAAAAAAAACATGTACCATGGCCTAACTACATCTTTTTTAATAAATTTTTTAAATAATTTTTTCTGTTCAAATTTTAGAGGATTTAGAGTAAGCCACATGAAGGCAGCTCTATTTGAACATGTCCTGGAGTTTGTGTAGCCTCCCACCGAACTCAATATAAACTCTATTATCTATACAAGTTTCTAGAAAAACTGGCCCCCTCTAACCAGAACAACATCCAACATACAATACTGGCCATTTGTATTATATTGATAAAGGCCATTATTATGTGGAATTTATAAACATTATTTCAAAATATTCTTACACCTATTTAGTTTTGAAGAAATTCACCTTTAAAGATTTCAAATTTCAAATAGTACACATGACCAAGTTAACAAATAATTAATAAATCAGACTTTTAGCATCAAATTGTGTCGTTTCTAAATTTAAATATCTTAATAGAAAAAGATGACCAGATGTGTTTCTGACTGAGATTAATTTCCGACTAAAGGATTTTAACACTGATGGTGATTAATGTCACAGTAATTAATTGAATTCACTTTTACGAAAACTTTACATCGAGGACAGTACTGTGTCAAAAGTAACTGCAAAAAGCATGTAGTGTAAATGAAATATATCTTGGTTGACAAAAACCACAGTAAATCAAGAGAACTCGCATGAAGTGAAAATGTGTGGGAATATATATTAACATGTGGTTTTCATAACAGAGGTCAGCCTATCCATGAAACGGCCAATGAGACAGCCAGCCAGTTTCCATAAACTAGAGACCCTTGATAATATCTTTACCAAATCTCACCAGTTACTTACAGTTAATACCCTTAAAATTATTCCTCTTCTAGGAGACACAGATACAACCCACATCAGTGTCATTTAGACTTAAACAAGTATTTCATTTGAATTCTTAATATGAATTTTAGAAAAAAATATCTGGATAGCTATTCATATAATTAATTTCAAATTTTACTGACTTAGTTTTTGTTTTCTTCAAAATGTTGTTTTTCAAATTTAAATTTGTAGAATAATTACAGTATCTTTCTTCTAAACCCTATTCTAAAATTCATTAAAGATTAATCTTTTCAATTTAAATTATTCAGACACACTCATAAATGTTACGCTCCATTTACTTCCCCCTTGAACATAAGTGTTTTTTTTAATGATAGATTAAGGTTTTATTTTCCACAGAATGGCCAAAACCCAAGAGGCCCTCCTTTAATGAGGAAGTGACTCCATCAGGCACACACAGACTAGCAGTAACCTTAGTAACCCCACCCTGTCTGACTAAGCGCCCAGGAGGCTACCAAGAGTGGGAACAACGTCCAATTACTATTACATGTACCCAGTAATGCCTTTGGACTTCTCAATAAAATGAACAAAGCATAATGATTGCTCAACATGTAATGGTCACACAAGCAATGCAAACTAGCTGTAGGAAATGGCTTACTACAAGCATCTGGGCCTACAAGGGCTCTAGGGTATCTGATTGAGCTTTATCACTATGGTTTAGGGGTGTGTGAAAAACAGAACATTTTGTACGTTCTTTGAAAACTGAAAAAAGGTTAATGCAGTACCTAGATGAAGAACTTCTGGTGAGCAATTTACAAAATTAAAATGAGGAAAGATTTTCATCACCATGGCATCGAAAAGAGACCTGTGGGAACAAGGTGCCCAGAACAAACAAGTGTGAATGAGTCGCTTTTATCAGATGGTGTTTCTTTGTTTATGAATGTTGGAATAAAATTGGACAATAATAAATTTTGTTGTTTACAGTTTTTCTCAAAGGCTATTTTACTCATACCAAAACGATGTATAGCCACTGCTAAACAGAAAAAAAACTTAACCCCCCCCTGCAATGTCGCCAGAACATCCCAAACATCTGTGTATGGTGGACAGAGTGGAAGCAACATTAACAGTACATTTCCAGTGGAAGGAACATGTCTGGTACATTGATAGTGGAAGGAACGTGTGCAGTATATTGATAGTAAGAGAAATGTGTGCAGTACATTGACAAGGAAAGGATCGTGTGCAGAACATTGACAGTGGAAGGAACTTGTGCAGTATACTGAAAGTAGAAGGGATGTGTGCAGTACATTGATAGTGGAGGGAATGTGTGCAGCACATTGACAATGAAAGGATCGTGTGCAGAACATTGAAAGTGGAAGGAACATGTGTAGTACATTGAAAGTGGAAGGATTGAGTGCAGTACACTGAAAGTAGAAGGGACGTGTGCAATACATTGACAGTGGAAGAAACGTGTGCAGTACATTGACAGTGGAAGGAACATGTGGGGTGCATTGACAGTGGAAGGAACGTGTGCTGCTACAGTACACTGAAAGTGGAAGTAACGTGTGCGTTGTTTGTTGTTCGTTTGATTGGTGTTTAACGTCATACTCAAGAGTATTTGACCTATATGACGACTATATGACTTTTCGTTGTTAGTTTATGGTGGAAAACAGAGAAGAAACCTTGTAAAAACCACCTTGCGAACTGCAGTAGCCACGGGAAAACTTCCCGTATATACCTAAGATCCACAGGGGGATCGAAGCTATTAGGGGCACAGTGCAACGTGTGCAGTACATTTGACTATGAAAGGTATATGTGCAGTATACTGAAAGTGGAAGGAAGGTGTGCAGTGCACTGACAATGGAAAGGTTTGTGTGCAGTAACATGACAGTGGCAGGAAAGTGTGCAGGGCATTGAAAGTTGAAGGGACATGTGCAGCACATTGGCCAATTGGAAGGAATGTGTGTGGTACACTGAAAAAGGAACATGTGTGCTACATGGCTAACCCTGCTACACTCAAATCAAGCAGTGAGAAAGAACAGCCAATTAAATAAAGGTAAATACCTTGCTCCATGTTTCACTAGAATTGGCAGATCCCTGTTGTTTATTAAGAAGTATGTTAATCATAGTTTGAGCCTCAGCATCTGTCATCGTAGCACTTCTAACCGAAGAAATCAACCGGTTTGTTGTCATCGGACTTTCAACATCTGTCATCGTAGCACTTCTCACCGAAGAAATCAACCGGCTTGTTGTCATCGGACTTTCAACATCTGAAAATACATAAGTAAACCTAAATAGCTTGTAAAAGCTCCATTAATCCTAAATGCTACATATCTAAGAATGGATAAGCCACTTAACGGAAAACGCTTTAAGAATGCTGGTACACATATCTATGTGAAGATGATCCATAGCTAGGCTTATTTGGTGTGGTTAAAATTACTTGGCACGGGCCGCCAAGCATCTCATATGACCTGCCATGGTTCTCGAAGAACTGCCAAGCTTATCTCTCCTCTGTGTAATAAATATTGGCAAATTGCGTGATATATTTTTTGAAGTTACTGAATTTTTAAGCACATGCTTCAATTGGAAAACAACTGACATCATTCTACTAGAGTCGGGCCATAAACAGTCGCTGAACGACACAGAAACGCAGCAAATCGACAGGAGCGTTTGATTGGCTAAATTTGCTCGCTCTCTAAACAGAACTGGTCTTTGTGTTGTTGTTAATTTTTTATTTATTTAATCAGCATATATCTTTCAACTGCTATATTGGAGAATTTCATTTTCCGACTGCTTTATTAAGCATGTTCTTAATGGTGTATTTTCATTATATTTCCTCCAGTTACCGCGTTGTTTACATGCTTGTGCTAGACAAAATCTTCCCGTATTGGATATGCTTGGACATCATGGCGAGAAACGTAATTCATGTATATGTCCGGACTTGATTGGACAGCATGGCGAGTAACATACTTTATGTATATGTCCGGATTTGCTTGGACATCATGGCGAGAAACGTAATTCATGTATATGTCCAAACTTGATTGGACAGCATGGCGAGTAACATACTTTATGTATATGTCCGGATTTGCTTGGACATCATAGCGAGAAACGTAATTCATGTATATGTCCGGACTTGATTGGACAGCATGGCGAGTAACATACTTTATGTATATGTCCGGATTTGCTTGGACATCATGGCGAGAAACGTAATGCATGTATATGTCCGGACTTGCTTGGACAGCATGGCGAGTAACCTACTTCATGTATATGTCCAGGCAAAAAAAAAGCCGGCCACTCAATAAAATAATAAATTTAACAGTAAACTCGATAAGACAGATTCATTTGTCTATTAGAATTGCTTATAACTTTATGTTTGTAATTATTTCTGCTCAAAATGAAATATTTTTTTGGGGAAAAAAACCCCATCTTTCTTAACACATCTTAAAAAAATATATTGGAAGAAATTCTGCTAATTAAGATTTTTTATATCATTGTAACCTTATCACAGACAGTGGATTTTAGGCCTACAAATAAATTTATGTAACTAGATTTTTATATGACGCTGTGAGTAAAAGGAATTAAATTCTTATGGATAAATATATTTACACACTGTTTTGGCATTCACATGTCCATTTCTATTTAGTTACTGCAACATAAAGCCCCCTAAAAATATAAGACCACTGGAGTAATATAAATTTTATAGTTGATGAATCTTCGTTAACTTTCTCATCTTCAATACAAGCTAGGGCTGTCAACGAAGGTCGCAGCGTTCGTTGATTGTTTCCCCTCATGCTCTTCTGAAATCCTAGATAGGGGTCTTCAGAGGGATATCAGACATCAAACATTTTACATCATTTGATACATTACTACTTAATTGCAACTGAACATCCTTGAGTCCAGCAGGCAAGAAAGTGGCAACGTTCAGCGAGGTTAAAAAACAGGAAAAAAACAAATCATGAAACAGTAAAACTGAATAGAGATTTTTATTAGTAATCTGTGTAAATGACCGGAGAAGTCTTCTATAAGTAATCTATCTACATAAAAGACTAATTGTGTATGCCGTCCATTGGATAGTAAACTTCTTTGGTTCACTTCTAAGTACTACAGTGAAAGATTAATTGATTTTGTTTGTCTCTGTGAACTAGATTCCAGTTTTTATAAAATTGAATTGGTGTCAGATGGAACATTTATAGTACCAGATACAACCTGTTACTTTTGCTTGGCACATATGTTAATATCAACAAGTCTTAAAGCATGGGATGACCAATTAATTATCACAGTAACCCCAAGCAGGAAACTCAACAAACATTGGCACCCAGTGGTTAGGTAGAATTCACACGTGTGTAGTATAGTCGGACAATAAAACATGGCGTCATCCAGTGAGTGTGTGGGAATGAATATACTAAGATTATCTGATGATTTGAATCCTGGTTGCAATTCTCCACAATAGATGAAAATACATTGTGTAGATGTTACAATATTGACTGAGAAACACCTGGCTATCCAACTGGGTTAATTCGCTGAGTAAGCTCCTTACATCTGTGCCCAATAGCACCATATGTCACAAGGGAAGTCAAGACAAATTTGGGCAATTGATTTTTAACTACTTCAAACGAGTCAATCAGATGGGAAACTTGAGATTAAGTTGAGAATATAAAGCAGATATATAAAATTGATCAAGATTTAATGTGCAGGGGTTCTGAAGCCACTTTCTATTTACATCTTATGGGACCAAATTCACAACAATAAAATAAAAAAATTCTGGGTTTTGTTAAATAACCAATGTATAGCTTTGGTCTTAATAAGACTGTATAGGTATACATGTATTGATCTCTTCGTGACATGGCTATAATATTGGTCAATATTAAATAGGAAAATTCAAAACTTGTTTTCTATTTACAAAAGGTTTACACATCAACTGAGAACTCAATTGTCATTTCAAAGAAATCAGAAGAAAAAAAATCACCTACAGCCAAACAGGTAATATACAAGAATAGATAGATGTTTTATTTATAAACCAAACTATATTGACATTGTGTATGTGAAACATGTCTGAAATAGAAAACGAAAATGTGACACAAAAGAAACATGTTAAATTGGGTTATGTGTGATGATTAAATGTGTGATAGGTGACATGTGTGACAGAGTGAGAGATTCATCATATAATTCTCCAAGAAACCCCGGGTCTATTCAGATGTTACACAGAGAATGCTCAATTCCCCGGGTCTATTCAGATGTTACACAGAGAATGCTCAATTCCC
>JAVFBZ010196011.1:0-14149 GCA_032466195.1 Katharina tunicata | reverse complement strand
CACTATTGGGATACTATTGCAATGGTCCTCAACACTATTGGGATACTATTGTGATGGTCCTCAACACTATTGGGATAGTATTGTGATGGTCCTCAAACACTATTGGGATACTATTGTGATAGTGTTTAAAAGGGCAAATTTTTGTTAAACTTAGGTGCAGAATATATAGTTTGAATATTCAAAATATACATTATGGTAATAATCTATTAGTTATTCCGTCAGCAAAATTCAGTAACCCCAAAGAACACGTAATGACTGTAATAGAACTTTCTAACTTTTTGTGCATTATTCATTGTCTTTAGTTGCTTTGAATGTAAGGGAAAAAATTATTCCAATAGATGGCATACTATTACATGTATTTCGGGAAGTAGTTCAACTATTGATTTGATTTGTTGATTGGGCTTGTACGCCGTACTCAAGGTTATTTCGCCGTACTCAAGGTTATTTCACTTATACAACGGCATGCCAGCCCAATCAGTGAAGGAAACCACCGTATACGACGCTGGTAACATGCAAGACAGGACAAAACATTTACATAACATTAACAAAACAGAAGACCACAACAAATAGACTTCCTGTGTCCTTTAGCTCAGAGAGCACCAGGGCACAGGAGGCTCCCACCACCCAACCACCCGCGGTCAACTATCTGCGTACAGATAATTGTTCTTCTAACCGGCATTATGGCTGAGTGCTACCGGATCTCTCTATCGAGAAAAAATAAATACATAAATTGATTAATTAAAAGAAGAGATTAGAAAATATATAAAATATTATAAAAACACACTCACAAAACATCAACATCATGAAGATGAAGGTTCATCGCTTCAACAGGAGTTACTTGGAGAAGTGTTTGTGATTTGATTGGAATTGGACATTTTTGTGTCAAGGGACTGTTTTCAGCCTCAAATCCAGACGAGCTGTTCCTATCAGTCGGGTTATTAATAAAAGAGCAATTCCCTCTGAAAATGCCAAACAATATATGGGTCAAACCATGATTAAACCAGTAAAACCAGGAAGCATACGAACAGATAATTCTTTATCAGTTCAAGGGAAAGGTAACTCTTTACACATGCTCTATTATTCTTCACTAAACTTATGACATAAGGCAAATGCAAACCTAAATCCTAGGGGGAATTGTCGCAGACTGATGTGGACAGCACCTAATTGATGGTCCACAACCAGACATTTAACAGTGAACACATGGTCTTAAATCCTTGGTTCTTTCTCTAGGATTTCTGTTCGTAAATAGCCACGACAAGAGCAGTATCGTGGTTACTTATTATTGACGGTTATTTCTGTCATGTGACTTGAATGTCAGTCCAATGGCTGAAAGAACCCAGTCTATTAAACAACGCTGCAAACACACAAACAAAACGGGAGATTTACAGGACAAATAAGGACTCCACAACAAAGTGGCTCCCTTGATGCCCCTAATCTCAGAAAGCACCAAGGCTCATTAAGCTAACACCCACCCAACTGCTTAAGAGCATAAGGAGGTCTACCACTTTTCACATTACAAAATCCCAACTCATGACTTAACAAAAATGAATGTGAACTGTTCTAATGCAAAATATTTTTTTTTAAATTAATTCGGACATGGAACTATAACACATTGGCCATGTAGCAAATTTGTTACTTTAAGTTTAAATTTTACGCAGTATATTAGAAAGATAAGTTTTGTGACTCCAGCCAATCTCCAATCTTCCTTTCCATGCAAACTCTGAATTGTCAATTAAACTCAATCATGGATGGCTGAACACAAGGCTAATTTGGCTAAGATGAAGTCGAGTAAAATTCCGCAATCCATGCGGAAATACATTGTAAATAAAGTGACCAAGGTTTGAATTTTCAATTAATTTCCCTGTTGCAATATACAATTAAATTAAACCGATCAGATATGGGCTTATAACTTGCATACTATCATTATGGAGTCACCCAAACTACTTAATTCGATAGCCTCCATTAAAATGTGGTTGGAAACAATTTCTTTTCTTAAAAATAATGTACAAGTTTCTCTGTCAAATAGTTTGATTAACAGAGTTTTTTCTTTCTTTCTTTTTCTGACCTAGCTGCTTTAACCTAAGAGGAATCCATTAGCACAGCTCTCAGGACCAATCAATCAAGGTGTTTGTTACATGGTGCCGGAATTAACTTCACTAATTGGTTAAACTCCAAAAGCACAGTGACTTGGAAGTAATTGATGATGAATTCTTAAAACTGAAATCTTTCCAAACAGAACAATTTAAAAAATTTAAAAAAAGAAAGTTATTACAGTAAATATCACAGACAAAACAAGAAGGAATTTCCAGCCAAGAAAAGTGATGAGATCAAAGGCATTTTTTGTTGATTAGAGCTTAACGTTGTGTTCAAAGGTATTTCACTTGCATGACAGTGGTCTTTTCCAACAGTAAGCAGTAGGTACAACGAGCAAAAATATTAAGTCACTTTAAGTGTAAGCTCTGTTGGAAAGATAATGTTCTTCCGATGTCAAATATGACGACAAGAATGTAAGCTTGTAACATATGGCCTTTGTTTAGCCAGAGAGCTGCACTATTTGAAGACAAAACTGGAAACAATTTCTTTTCTTCAAAATGTACATATTTTTCTGTCACAAAGTTTCATTACCAGAGTTTTGTCTTTCTTTCTTATTCTGACATAGCGGCTTTAACACAAGATAAATCCATTAGCACAGCTCTCAGGACCAATCAATCAAAGTGTTACATTCATATTGTGCCGGAATTAACTTCACCGCTTGGCTAAACCCAGAAGCCAAGTGACTTAGAAGTAGTTGACATAACTGGTTTGATCCATTCCAAGACTTAACATTTAAACAAAAAGTTTTATAAACTGAGATATTACAGTAAAAAAAAGAAGCTAGGATGGAATTCCCAATCAAGATAACCTTATTACCACACCAAAATGCAGTAGCAGTAGACACAAGCAAAAAAAGGAACAGCAATTTTTTTTGGTAGAATTAATCCCCCCCAGTGCCCAGTAATTACAGAATAAACGTTTCTTTGTTTGTTTAATTGGGGTTATATACCATATTTAGGTTATTTCACTATAAGGGTGTGCCAGCCCAATCGGTGGAAACCACCCTAAACGACGCTCGCATCATAGCTTTGTTTGTTTGATTGGTGTTTGATTGGTGTTTAACGTCGTAATCAAGAGTATTTAACCTATATGACGAATTACTAATCTTAATAATTTTAATAATTTGCCTTGTCGGTGTATGGTGGAAAACCAGAAAGAAACCTCGTAAAAACCACTCCGCGAACTTCGCAGCCACCCGAAACTTCTCTTATATACATCAGGTCCACAGGAGGGGACTCACAACATAGTAGATGCCACAATACATCAACAGGACAAAAAACATGACACTATAAATTGACTTCCTGACACCCTTAAGCTCAAAGAAACCCAGCTCTCTAGTCTCTAGTAAAGCTATTGTAACCCAGGAGAATGCCATTAGCAGGGCTCTGAGTACAAAGTATCAATCAATCAGTGTTAGGTCTACATGGAGACAGAATTAACTTCGCCAATAGATTTACGTGTACAACGGTTTTATCTGGCGTCTCGATACTACAAGAAGCACATGGCTCATGCATCAGTTCATTGTGTGTGCTATAAATAATCACAAAAACGATTGATTTCTACTTAGTCTAACTAATTAGACTTTAGACATTTCTTTCTGGACGTAACAAAACACACAAGTAACTTGAAATTTATTGATCATAAATAGCACGTAAAAAAAACCCTTTTTTTTTAATGCAAGACAATCCTGCGCCTTATGTACTAGAAGATTTAATCAACACAAGACAATCTGTCTAGAATCCCCTCTTAAATCTGTTTACAAAATTAATGTTTTCTGAATAACAGTTTACCAATTACCAATAGCATTATACAAGCTCTATAGAGCTTTACTCCTGCCATTTTTTAGTATCTGCATTTTTAAATTTTAAACATATCCTTTGGCAAAAAAAAAATCAATCTTTAAATCTCAAGTCTCCATTATAACTACAAGTAAAACGAAATAATGTGTAAAAAAGCATTTTTGTTTAATTAACCATGATTATATTTACCAGTAACTAAGAAGTGGTCTACTTTAATAACTTAATTAGTCAAAAGTTAATGTGATTTTTGAAATTTGGACATAACAATAAAAAGGCATCTGAAAATGAGGAATTTCAGAACAAGATAACCTGATTACAGCGACAACATACACCAAATGCATTATCAAACAGGAAACCAAAAACCAAAAAATGTCACTGTTTTTAACACCAAAAATTTACAATGTATTCTAACTAACATAGCTGTTGTAACAAAAGAAAAAGCCATTTGCACAGCTCTGATAATCGATCCATCAAAGTGCCCTGCCTACACCGTGCCTGAACTAACTTTTCCGATTTAAAACAGATTTAGCCAGCGTCTGGAAATTACATTTAGAGTGAAGCATTTGCTATAAGTAACCACCAAAGGAACAGTTTGATTTTTAGTATATCTTCTCAAGATTCCTCTTTTTCTGTTTGTTTTATTAGAGATTTACATCATACTCAAGGTTAATTCACTTATATGACGGCGTTTCAGCCCAACCGGTGAAGGAAACCACCGTAAACAACGCTGGCAACATGCAAGACAGGAGAAAACAATGTGTTGAAATAAAATCCTTTGAAATCAAATTTTCACAATTCATCAAACAATCCCTGACCGTGGATAATTGAAGATTGAATCCGCAATCACTATAATGTCTAGAAATCTTCTATTTATATCTGGAATAGCGGAGTTATATAAATTTGTAAAAAAAATATAAATTTGGATTCTGGAGAGAAATATGTGTGTAGGATTTTATCCAGGTGTCCTGACCACTTGAACAAAACTACCAAAAATTGCAAATTTATAACAACTTTTGGAATAAATAGACTGACCGTTCAAATGTTGTTCAATAAAACTTATAACAAGCAACATTAAGACCATACACACCTCAAAACATGGGTACCCTAATTCTTCAACCATTTCACCCCCTCTGAGTGTGTTAAGTCAAGTAGGT
Source organism: Katharina tunicata (assembly GCA_032466195.1). Classification (NCBI taxonomy): domain Eukaryota; kingdom Metazoa; phylum Mollusca; class Polyplacophora; order Chitonida; family Mopaliidae; genus Katharina; species Katharina tunicata. The sequence goes on along the minus strand of JAVFBZ010196011.1, from coordinate 9,102 downwards.
AACATGAAATTAGACCACAAGCAAATTTGGGAAAGGGTGTAATCCCAAATATCTCAGGGGGTGAAAAGGTTGAAGAATTAGGGTAAAAAGTTAGTCACTTTAATTGATCCATACATTTGATTTATTCAAGAAGCTCATTTGGTTTCTTAAAAAATTCTTCATTTGAATATTTTAATGTACGCAAGTGTATTTCACTTATTTGATGTCTTTGCGTTGTCGGTATATGGTTACAAACCAGAAGGAACCAACACAGGATCCCTGCAGTCAGCGTAAACTTCCCTTATATACCTAAGTTCCACAGTGGGAATGGAGCTTATTCCGGGTACAGTGAAGGGGATTCAGCAGTCCAACTCTCAGACAACTGAGCCACGGCGAGGCCTAAGATCTTAACAACATCAGTACTATTATTCCTCAAAGTAAAACAAACCACGTTTAACACAGCCTTAAATTCACAAATATAACAACAAGATGATATGACAGTGATGATATTTACCAGAAAATAATGGGATTAAAACTGATTTAGCAGACGTCTCAAATTAAATGTACAGGCAGCACATACTGTATGCTTCAGCTTGATGTGTTTGCTATAAAATATAAAAAACACCAACGAAATGTTTGATTTTTAGTTCATCTTTTTAAGATTTTATCTCTTTTTCTGTCTTTTGGTGGTTGTTAATTGGAATTAGTTGAAGACAAATCTTTTGATATCAAATCTTTCCAATTCATCAAACAATCCTGGACCTGAAGTAATTACAGATCGTATCAGCAGTCACTACATAAATAACCTTGATAGTAACTTTCATTGGTATCTTCTAAAGGCACAAACTTTAAGTAATTTATCCAATGTTTAAGTGTGAATTTGGAGCTAAAACATACATTTTCTGGTAATTCAAAGTCTGAACTTCCTAAAAATGTCAAAATTGCATGTCTACACTTCTTACCCTTTGCATAAAATGTAGTTTTATGAGTGGTAAAGGGGGCCGAATTTGTCGAGCAATTAGGGTACATAACATTAGCAGAACAGGGCACCACAACAAATCAACATCCTGTGCCCCTAACCTCAGAGAGCACCAGGGCACAGGAGACAACACAAGACAATCACATGTAGGACTTAAACAAGACTACAAGTCAGCTTCCTAATATCCATTAGCTCAGAGCCCAGGGCACTGGAAGCTTACCGACAATAATAGTAATATCAGAGCTGAATAAATTTGGATTCCACAGATAAATTATCTCATATGTGAACAGAGAACTGAAGCTATAAACTCTATACCATACTTAAGGTTATTTCATTAATATGGTGGATTGCCATGCCAATAGCATAAGGAAACCTCCCTAAACAACGCTGAAAACATACAAAGATGCCTCGGAACAACGATAAGCTCAAAACAGGACTCAGGAACCTTTCGCAAACCACTTGCTATAACCTTGAGATTTGTTTATTTTTTTAATGATGTTGAACGTTGTACTCAAGAGTATTTCACCTATATGACGACTCTGCGTTGCCGGTGTATGGTGGAAAAACAAGAAGAAACATTGTAAAAACTGCCCCGCGAACTCCACAGCCACCGGAAAACTTCCCTTATATACCTAAGGTTCACGCGTGAACCTATAACCTTGAGAAGATTCAACTATATATAAGAATAACACAATACTTTTGGCATTTAAGCTTCCAATAAACTATCAACGCATTCATGCAATGGTGGTTGGTCTTTGTCCAGAGGCCTGTTTGAAATTTGAATAAAGACACTTTAAAGTCACATTTGCACCCACAATTTGGATTTTTCGTTTTACAAGATTTGATGTTTGTTCAAAAATTAAAACAGTCGCATTAAAATAAAAATTATTCATTGGGTACAAAGCTTGTACGGACCAGGAGAAATATAGCAATTATTTGAATTTAATGTAAGGAGGGCTGGCCATATTCGCTCAGAATGACTTTGATCCAGCTGCGGTGAATGACCTTGTTTGTAACAAGCCAACATTTTGAACCTTGTAAGGGGTGTGGCTAACACGGTTGATTTGGATTGACATCGGTACATCAAAGCGTGTCTGAGCTGTGACAGCAGACTGGCACATTTCCAATTAAAAGTTCTGATAGAATTTTCAGTTTTAGTTTTTTAGTTATTAAAAAACTCTCCTTCGACCTACACATTTGATGTTGGATTTATTGGAAAGCCTCTAATTTGTACTTCTTGAGAAAAATATAAATTTTTCAGCAGAATCTGTGATAGTGCAAAATTCAGAACTTTTGAGTGGGTATGTTACTTTAATAATCTCGCAGTTAAAAAATCACACGTTACTTAATCAAACCAATTATTAAGAATGTTTGAAGTATATGTAGCCCAAAGTCACAACTCCGAGAAACAACAAGATACGACACTTAACATGCGTGTCTTGACGTTTCTCAGAGTTGTGACGTTGGTCTACTATGTCAAATTATTCACAATTTAATCACAGTATGTAGTATATGTACTTATGATGTTTGAAGTATATGCACTTATGATGTTTGTAGTATATGTACTTATGATGTTTGTAGTATGTTTGTAGTATATGCACTTATGATGTTTGTAGTATATGCACTTATGATGTTTGTAGTATGTTTGTAGTATATGTACTTATGATGTTTGCAGTATATGTACTTATGATGTTTGCAGTATATGTACTTATTATGTTTGCAGTATATGTACTTATGATGTTTGCAGTATATGTACTTATGATGTTTGCAGTATATGTACTTATGATGTTTGCAGTATATGTACTTATGATGTTTGTAGTATATGTACTTATGATGTTTGTAGTATATGTACTTATGATTATATCACTAAAATGATGGGAACGAAATTACAAATTCTTTGTCTCCATTTAACTTTAGCATTCACTTGATGACAGCTTTAAGTAAAGATTGTTCCTTCACCAGATTTTTCAAAGCACGGAAATGATTTTTCCCCCTGAATCATACCAATTCCTGAACAATTACAAAAATTATTGGTGGAAATTTTATTCAAAACAAATGAAACAGACAGTGGCTTTTAGCTGGTTGCTCTTAAAGGAACATTTTTTTTTTCACGTTTTTGCTGCAGAGATCCCTTGTTTGTTTGGAGTTTTACACAATACTTAAGGTTATTTCACGCATATGATGGTGTACGTGCCAGCCCAACGGTTGAAGGAAACCACCCAAAACAACACTGACAAAAAAGGAACTTTTCAGGACAAAAGACTGAAATCACAAACAAACCAGCTTCCAGATGCCCCTAAGCTCAGGGACAGCCAGGGCACAGGAGGCTCCTGCCAAACCATCTGAACATTTTTTGAAATCATTGAAATAGAATATTGCAAAGATTTTGCCCAAATAAGGAATTTATGTTTGGGTTGTCTTAAACGATCGTCAAAGTGAAAGATACAAATGTCAGTGTTGTTTATCTTCACCGAAGGAGAGTAGGAAGCAAGCTCTTTAGTTACCTAACGAGACCAGACTGATTAAGAGAACGAACAAGGCTCCAGAAACAAGGGTTAATTGTTACAGATTAGAGAACATCGTTTAATCAATCCAGCTCTAAGTGGTTTGGTTTGGCTGGTGTATAGCAGGTCTGGTTTCTACGATAGCGGGTTGTCTGTGTAGTATACAGGTTGTCTGTGTTTGTGATTAGGTTTTTGCGATGTACTTCTGTTCCCTCACATGATGGAGTGCCAGCCCAATGGGTGAAGAAATCACCCTCACTGATTGAATTGATTGAATGGGGTTTTGCGCCATATTCAATGTTATTTTTAAAAAAAACAGCATGCGTGCCCAACGGGCAATGGAACCACCTTCATCAACACTGGCGACCGAAAAGGACACCATTGACACGGGCACCACTCAAAACAGGCCCCACAAACTACTCGTCTCCCTGATGTTCGTAAACTCAAAGAGCACTAGGGCACAGGAAGCTAAAGCTAACAGGTGACATCATAGCTAGCCCAAGGATAACAATGGACCCACAAGGGTTATGAATTCACACAAAACAAGACCTTTATGAAAATTGACTTATTGATTGGTGTTTTATGCCATGCTCAAGGGCATTTAACTTGTATGACGGCAGTGGAATACAGCGCCTTCATAAAAGTGAAATACCCTTGAGCACCAAGAAACCAATCAATCTGTACAGGATCTCAATGTGTCCGTCAGAAGGACTCTTATAAAAATAAAATGACCAAAATTCTCCAAAAAATCAACTAATTTATAACTAAAAATTTCCCAAATTGTCCTCAATCTGCATTCATTGTACATGGCAAATTAAACTTAAACTCAGCGGTTGCCTGGAAATCACTACAATCTCCCCATGTTAATTATTTTTATTAACTTAAAGCACTTCAAGTACATGTTTAAGCTCTGCTTGAAAGATAATGTTCCTCCAGTGCTAAGTATGACAGTATGTATGCAAGGTAAAAACATACTGCCCTTAGCCACAGGACCAAACAAGAGAGAAGTAACCCAACAGTTTAATTGCCCAATGGCAGTAAACACCTACTGATTAATTGAGGTACATACAGGAAGGAGAGAGCAAAGCTGCCACTCTAAAGTACATGTACAGTGTTTAATCAAACCGGCTCACAATGGTCTGGTTTGATTGGTGTTTTACAAAAACATCAATTCTACAGAGATGTGGCTGAATGGTTAAGAGACTAAGAGATATTTATCACACTTCGACCCCAATAATCCTACTCTAAAGCCATTGATTGTTGTGTGATAATATCACTATTGATATTATCCAACAGTAAATATGTCAAAGAGAGATGACATCTCATTTTTGACGTCTTTGCTATTGTGACGTCACTACCATGTAAAGATGTTATTTACTTTGATGTAAAAAATGTTCCAGTGCATTCGCGGTCTTTCTAAGATAGTTTTCAGGCGTACGTGTATTACAAGGTGTATCCAGATCAATCAGTCCGTAATGTACAGAATTCTACACGAAAAATCACCTTAAAAGTAGTAAAAATGTGTAGTGTGAGAAAAAGATAAAACTCAAGCCTCTGTTACTAGGAATATCACTCGAGTCTGTTAATTTAACAAGCTCACGAGCCGTGGCTCTCGATGGTTTTCCTCTATATTTACATGTACTTAGTTGTATGGCGTTCAACATCCTAATCGAGTGTACATGTACATGTATGTCACCTATACAATTTACTGAAATAAAAGTACATCAATGAAACCCACAAGTTCAAACAATGTGTACTGTAACTGTGGCAATGACCTAACTGTTTTCTCACATTATACAGCTAGCCGGTTGGGGTTCTTCAGATGGACTCCTTAATAGTTGGACTAAGCATTAAATCTGTGTTATCAAATTGTCATTCCACTTTATAATATCTATGACATATCAATTAAAATACTGTAAACACACAATCAGAACAACATAGGATTGTGGGGATGATTTGAGTTCACACAGAACCAAGTCAGTCTCTGATTCACTCTACAATGCCCTGGTTTATGAAGAATCTGACCAACCAGCTGTGATTGATTGATTGTGTTTAAAGCCTATGAATTGGGGGCGCGGCTGGCGTTCCATTTCGCGCATGCCGACAGTAGTTGGCAATTGATCAGGTTTGTATTTTCTCGAGCACTGATGCCAAATTTAGCAAAGTTTCTTATTTACCTAGTTCATAAAGGCACTGATTGAGAATGAATGACAAAACTTTTTTCCACAGCAGACAAATAAAATAAAATGATCCAATGGGTAATTAATGATGGTACATGTGTGAGTTATTTTGACCAGAAGTCCATTAACTAATTGTAAAACCTTGTATTCAGTAGTGTAGACGGCATTGTTTCTAAAACGTTCACATTCAGCTCACGCTGCGCCCCTTGTGGCAAACTGGACCTTCGCTGCAGCCAGTCAATTTGACCTTGGTTGACCTTGCAATAAGAGCGAAATGCACACGGAATCATGGGAGTTTTTGTGATAAAACAAACATGATAGCGACTAAAATATATTTTAACGATGTACAAATATCCAAAACTGTTCAGTGCAAAATCAGGGATTATAAGGCGCTTTACAAGGAGGAATTTGGTTTAAGAAATACGTAAAGAAATCGTGAAGGGAAAAAGTGAAAAGTGAAAAGTGAAAGTGAAAAAGTGAAAAGAGGAAGAGGAAGAAAAAGTAAAAAGTGAAAATTGAAAAGTGAAAGTGAAAATGTGAAAAGCGAAAAGTAAAAAGTTGAAAGTGAAAAAAGTGAAAAAGTGAAAATGAAAAAAGTGAAAAAGCTGAAAGTAAAAGTGAAAAAGTGAAAGCAAAGAAGTGAAAAGTGAAAAAGTGTTTACTTCATCGCATTTTTACACCGACTGCAAATGTCCCGGTAATTTGGACTGTCAGAAAAGGTTGCAAAGAAAATGTTGAAAAATCAAACGAACAGAAACGTACTCCAGTCGATTTTACATAAAGAAATAATTCACGTTATAGTAAGGAGACAAGATTAATAGAGTCAACGGCAGACACATGAGCAAATTACGAATTAGTCTGTACCTCCGTATACATCCGAACCATGATTTTCATAAACTCCATACGGTTTTCCCATAATTCAAGAGTGGCGCAAAAGGCAGAAGTGGGAATAGAGAATTACCGACTTTTTACGACTTTTGCCGAATAAAATGTAATCAGTGCAATGTAGATAATTTTAATAACCCACTGGGCATATCATACAGTCGATGTCACCCTATCTCTTATAACGTGGGCAGTGGAAACAATGCCGTCTACACTACTGAATACAAGGTTAGACACTTCTAGTTAATGGACTTCTGTTTTGACTTATTGTTTGTTCGATTGAGGTTCTACTTCTTTCTAGACTACTTCACTCATATGACTGCGTGCCAGTTGAACAAGAGAAGGAAACCACTGTAAACAATGCTCGCCACACAGCCAGAAGACACCATAGTTCATTTACAGGACACCACAACAAATCGGCTTCCTGATGGCCCTTAGATTAGAGATCATCAGAGGCTCTAATTGACCACATTTAACAGAAACTTATTGTAAATATCTGGTCTGGTATGATTGGGAGGAACTTGCATTAACCTGTGGATATTTATAAATAAGTTTAGGTTAAGGTGAGTAACTGGATGAATAGAAGGCCAAACAGAACAGGGACCAAAGGGGGTGTTTATTTAATGTGTCATCCATCTACTCAGGTTAATTACTACAGCTCTAGTGCTTTATGGCTTTATTTACTGGCTTACAGGTAATGGTACTTCAGGCTAAATTGACCATGATGTCACTGGGGAATATCATATAACATAAAAACTGGGCTATAAACAAAATTTATATCACATCATTCTTTCATGCGATTGTCATAATTCTTTTAATATTTACTACACTGACAATGGGTTTACCATACTTTTGAACATATAGCTATAAATAGGAATTACAAGTATCACATCATTTTCTCTTTAAACACCATGAGGCTACCATATTCTTTACATTAATATGATATTAATAAGATTTATTTTCTAAAATCAAAACTTTCATGAGATTGTTATTATTTTTTTTAATAAATACTACGATGACAGTGGGACTTACATATCCTTAAAACATAACTATAAAACAGATGTATATCACATCAATTAACATACTCTGTACATAATTGCGATACCATTTTTAAATCAGAAACTTGTCATTATTTAAATAATGAATGCTGGGATTCCCACATCAGAACAACAGATCTGGATCAAACCAAAGGAAGAGCAGATCTGGATCAAACCAAAGGAAGAGCAGATATGGATCCAAGACCAACCAAAGGAAGATCAGGTCGGGATCCAACCAAAGGAAGATCAGATCTAGATCCAACCAAATGAAGATCGGAATTAGTCACAAAGATGGATTTTCAACTTCTGGGTATAAATGCTAAGACCGATTTCAAGCAAAGATTAAAACGAAATCTCAACAGAATATACTTAGATGGTAAATGAACACTGTTATTAATATGTTTAGGAAACTGACGGTTGATCTTTTACTACTTAAGTGTATTCTGTTGCCGGGAAATTTGTAATCATCATTGTTTGAAAACTGTCTTAGCATCTAGGCTGAAACATAGCTTATCCATATACCCAGAAGTTGACAATTGATCTTAGTCATTGTTTTTGATGAGCTTCCAAATGCAGCTTTAACAAGACAGAATTAGCCAGTTGATGGTATAAAGCACCATTTGTACTGTGAACTTGTGATCTGATATGAGTTGAAGTGACTTGCATTAACCAGTAGACATATATACAAATAGATGAAGGAAAGGAGTATGTGGGTGGATAGGAGGCCATATAGAGACCATAGAGTGTGTTTATTTTTATCATTCTGACATCAATTGGTCATCCATCCACTCAATGTTAATTACTCCAGCTTGAGTGCTTTATTTATCCCATTCTAGGTATTGGGGCTTCTGGATAAATTGACCATGAGGTCACAAGGGGGATATAACACAGACAGCTGGGCTATAAACAAGATTTATATCACAACAGTCCCTCCTCAGAAAAAACAAATCGCTCTCATGATTTACATATCTACCAGACTATCAAATTTACCTCCAATACAGACAATTGGGCTACAAAACAAGATTTACTTAAACACCATTGTCCCATGAGAACAGTATTTATAGCATACCATTTATTGGTGTTTACTGCTGTGCTCAAGGGTATTTCACTTATATGACGCGGTCTGTTTCAACAGTAGACAGTGACTATAACACAGCCAATAAATGTGAAGTCACTTAAGTGTAATCGCTGTTGGAAAGATAATGTTCCTCCAGTGCTAAGTATAACAGCATGGATATAATCTGGAAACGTACTGCCATTAGCCAGAGGGTGAGTTTTGTATTGAAATATTTACAAGAAAGTGGAACAGTTCATTGAGCATGGGACATATCACAAACAATAATAGGCCATGAAAACATTTAAAGTGTATCATTCCTCTTGCAGACCTCTCAACCTTAAATCTTCCCAGGGAGTGAGATTGGGTAACAATGCCAGCACTTACGGCGAGGGTCCAAGCTCTAGGGTATGGCCGGAGATGCATTCTAGCTCATTTCCGGAGAATAAAACTGCAAATCAGTAGACAATGTTTACTTTCGGTTTTT
>JAVFBZ010196000.1:0-14149 GCA_032466195.1 Katharina tunicata | reverse complement strand
TTAGGCTGAGGGTTGTGGTGAACACGGCGCGTTGTCTTAGTTTAAGGTTAGACTGAGGGTTGTGGTAAACACGGCGCGTTGTCTTAGTTTACGGTTAGACTGAGGGTTGTGGTGAACTCGGCGCGTTGTCTTAGTTTAGGGTTAGACTGAAGGTTGTGGTGAACTCGGCTCGTTGTCTTAGTTTTGGGTTAGACTGAGGGTTGTGGTAAACACAACGCATTGTCTTAGTTTAGGGTTATACTGAGGGTTGTGGTGAACACGGCGGGTTGTCTTAGTTTAGGGTAAGGCTGAGGGTTGTTGTGAACACCGCGCGTTGTCTTAGTTTAAGGTTAGGCTGACGTTTGCGGTGAACACAGCGCGTTGTCTTAGTTTAGGGTTAGACTGAGGGTTGTGGTGAACACGGCGCGTTGTCTTAGTTTAGGGTTAGGCTGAAGGTTGTGGTGAACATGGCTCGTTGTCTTAGTTTTGAGTTAGACTGAGGGTTGTGGTGAACACGGCGCGTTGTCTTAGTTTTGGGTTAGACTGAGGGTTGTGGTGAACACGGCACGTTGTCTTAGTTTAGGGTTAGGCTGAGGGTTGTGGTGAACACGGCGCTTTGTCTTAGTTTAGGTTGGCATGGGCTTCCTGTCACAAGCGCCGACAACGGGATATCAGGAAGCCATATATGAACAAAAAGTGTTCCTTAAAAAGAAAAACTATTTCTTCACAGGTTGTGAGGATTGCACGCTAACAGTGTATTAATCGTTTGCTGGAGAACGGAGTTTCGAAAACACCACCGCTGCTGAACGAAGCCATGTTAAATCATCTGACTGTCTTCTGAAACCCCGTCCATGCCTATCAGAATCAATGAAAGATTGTTCAAAGACGAATCAGCAACAGATTGCTTGTCAACACAGGATTTCTCTAAATCTGATTCAACATCAGAGAGACGGAATTGATCATCGGTCAATCTGTTGGGTAATCGACCTATTAAAACCAGATAAAGAAACTATTGATTGGTAAATTCCCAAAACAATGGCCACTCGAATAGAAAGGATTCTTTGGGAACGGAAAAATTTGCACTTTCCAGATTTCATTAGAATCCACAAAGCAAGTCTGCCAAAACTGGTGATGGTGAAACAAAGTAGCAATAAGTTATTGGAGCATGACCAGGTGGGTGCATGATTTTATTTATATTTGTCACTGAAGAGCCCCCTTCACTTTACCCGGTACAGGTTCGAATCCTCTCGTCAACCCTAGGTGGTTGTTTCTTCACACGGTTTCGTCGCGGTTTCCACAATACGCCGGCAAGGCAAAGTCCTCATATAAGTGAAATACCCTTGAGAATGACGAATGACGAAATATTCTCCGAGGACATTTACTAATGTAATTTACGTAATTATTTTTTTCTACCAACACAGGATCGCGTCTTCGTGGTTAACTTGACTGAACCTTTAAAGAGTCTGCCCAGCCATGTGGTGTTGTTCCCGTAAATGCCAGTTTTTTTACCATATTTGCCGATAGTTTGCTGTCGGGTTACTTTGCCTGGTTTCATTTCCCATCTGCACCTCCCACCTTAGAAGAGACAAATGTTCAGTACGGCGTATAAATGACCACCCACACTAAACACAGACGAACTATACCATCTCAACACATGTTCTGTTTTCTTCCAACTTTTGTTTTCTTCTATATTTGCCCATGGTAAGATACCATACGTAAATAACGGCCAAGCAAAACTTTTTGTTTTACACAATTTGTTTGCTGGAATCAGTCCGCGGTGTATAAATCGAACAAGGGAGCTTCAAGTGCCCGGGTGATTGGAGCACATGCACTCAGGTTTCTCCTGGAAGCCGATTCGTTGTGACGTCATGATTTGCATCCTGTGGTTGCCCGCTGTTATAGTGTGTGTTGCTAGTGTCGTTATTGCTGGTATCCTTGGGATGGCCTTCAACACACCATAAACCCCAAAACGACTAGAACTTATTCTATATGGGATACAATATTATTTGTTTTAAATGCCTAGGGAAGTTTATCCCTTTAATCAAGCTTTCTATTAATCAGGTATATAAACAACTTACTCGATCAGGCAAACAACTGATATTGGAAAAAACCAAACTCCTACCGTTGTATTCTCTTTGAGCCACTTGTTTCTTTTCAAGGTATTGTGCATAGCAAAGGTGACGACACGAGTCCGTTTCATAGCAACAGACAGCGAAAAGAGGAGCTACAGCATCCCCGATGACTACCCAATCAAAGTGCAGCTCTTTAGGAAGGGAAAGTTCAATGAAGGTATCATAATGCTGAAAAATATTAATATCATAGTATATTAATAATAGCCACTTTACCAGTGGCTTTTAGAAGTGTTAGCGACGAACAAGACACTTTACTTCACTTCGCACATCGAGTTGATTCGGTTTTACCAAGCACTGAGATGTCCGAATCCTTGCTTGTGTGTATCACGTAGCCATTTTCGCTCTGGTTCCTCCGTGTTTTTGGGGATTCTACAGTTTAGCCTTAAAGCTCAAACACAGATCACAATTTAATTCAAAAACAAATTTAAAAGTAAGACACACAGAGATTTTTACATCAAAGGTTCGGCAAATCCATGAAAAGACAATAATTAAAAACAAAATTCCTGACGTAATTTTCCTACGTCACGAGAAACTAATTGGCGCGTTGTTACCTTAGAGATGTAGCCACGAAGTGGATCCCCGAATAACAATGGAGTTAATTTATAGATGACAATGTGCAATAAAGTTGTCAACCATATAAAAGTACCAGGAATACTGTACAGTATTATTTAGGTACTTTGACTCTTACGCTGGTGTTGCTTGTCCAATTATTGAAAATCCGCGACTGGTGTCAATCATTGAGTAGGCGAAGAATGCTAACATGACGTGTAATCTTACTTGGCTAAACATGGAAATAAATCCATATTCATAAGTTGCAGTGCCACCTATTTCATTGGCTAACAATGTAATTTAATTGATGATATATATGATGCTATTCGTGTTAATGTGATAGATTAGCAGCAGGAGAATCGAGTCACGTTAACAAAATGAAATGGCCTAATAATAGTGACCTCATAAAGCAATAAAATAACTCCGAATATTATAGCTCCATATATTTGTGTCAAGAGTAATCACACTGGCGCAGGGATATCAAAGTCAATATATTAAAGTCGATAAATAATCTCATGTTCTAGATAAATTTTCAGAGACAAGTTTCTAGATAGACCTGAATCTCGAGTTGTTCTGGATAACCTAAAGGCGCATCTCGAGAAAAGGCAATACATGTAACATGTAAATTATGAAGATATATATGTGGTGAATATGTAACACACATAGATATTAGGTATGGGTTAAAATAAACACAACCTGAAAAGTAGCTGTGCTTATCTTAACCCATACCTAAAATGTAGAGCAAAATACATATGTAGTTGTAAATATTAATATTTCGAGATGAGTGGAGATCGAGTTTTACAACTATGGACCTATTCGAAGTTTCTTTATTGCTTTATTATGTCTAGCTGATCAGCGGATCAACTATAATAGTGACCTCTGTAAACCTTATGTAAAATTCGTGTTTTCAGACAGAATGTCCATATGTACATATTATAAATAAGAGATAACATTATTTGGTTTAATCTAAAATTCCATGACTCTTCTTTCCCTTCGACATTTCCAGTGGGCTCATACTTTCAATAAAATAACACGTGTTAAGAAACCTCCCATTTGTCCAACTATTGGTGGGCCTTGCCCTATGAGTGAAATAACCTTGCATATGGCGTAACATCAAAGAAGTAAAATAAGTAAGATACGTATGAGTATCTCTCTAGGATGGGTTATCTTTTGTTAGTATCCTATTATAATAAATGAACTGTGTTCTGTTTTTATCAAATTAATCAGATTGCAAAACAAAAGTCACTTTTAAAAAACCCTAAGATAAGCGCAGTGCAATATTAAATATCATATAGATAAGGTACTTCCTTGTTATCGTGTCACGTGTTTTTTACGTCAATAGAATGCACACGATCTAATACGGTAAATAGGGCTGGCTACTTACTGACAGTCACAACACAGACTAGACAGTTCTATTTAACACTACGTGCCTTAGTTGCCAGGCGTAGGCCTACTGTCAACATTACGCCTCACATTTACATATGACAAATATTATGTCAACTCTTTTTTGCACGAGATGTTCAGGGTGTAGGCTTATATTTTATAGATGTAATGGTGGTGTTGACATTGTCTGATAACGATGTAAATATTAATAAAATGTGGAAAGCTATATGTGACACCAGGCCAGAAAATTGTTTGATTGGGGTTCTGCGCTGTACGTAACTATATTTTATTATATCACAGCCAATGGTTAGTAACATGCACTCAAAAGTTCTGAATTTTGCCCTATCACAGAATCATATGAAAATTTATATTTTCTCAAGAAGTACAAGTTAGAGGCTTGCCAATAATTCCAAAATCAAATTTGTAGGTTAAAGGAGAGTTTTATAATAACTAAAAATCTAAAAACTTAATTTTCTGTCAGAATATCATGATGTGGATGTGTCAATCAGCTGTCATAACTGAGTCACCGTAAGATGAACCGACGCTACACCAAGTCAAACGTTAATTAGCCCCGCCCCCATCCACTATTCAAAATCTTAATTTTTCCATATACGGTAATGAACACGGCGAGATCAAAAGCTTTACTTGAGGCATATGAGGAAAAATGGCTGGCCTTCCTTACCCATAATTTCTCCTAGCTATTACTAGCCTTGGACGAACTTAATAATTTTAAATTCAAAGTAATTGTTTTACTTTATGCAGAAACTTTTTTTTTTTTAATGCTTATGTTACTTTAAGGAAAGTATGCGTAACATCACTGCCAACAAACCAAACAACACAGGACTTTACTCCAAATCGGCTTACTGATGCCGAATGGAAGCACCGTTAATTAAGCCACTTTCAGAAGAAAAAAAACTCCGCACTGAGAGACACACCCCGTGGCCTGCAGCCAATACGAATCATGTGGCTGCAGGCTTTGAAGCGTGTATTATTAAAAAATGGTTCAAAGCCTTGACTTTTTATGCTGTGTGCATTTATAAACTCTCTTTTTAAGAAAACCATCAGTTCCTGATCCAAAAATGACGATAATGGTCAGAATTTCCAATAGGGAAATGCTAAAAACAGACAGAGGGGCGAGGATATAGCCCACGGCTTCTATGAAAAACAGTGTAACTGATAGTATGACCGTGTTTAAATAAAGTTTATTATTATAAATAATCTTCATCGGTGGAATCGCCGTTTGGGGGGCGAATAAATTGCTATTTGTTGACTTCAGTCGATAAACTGCTAATGTTTTTTGTTTATACAATATATTACTAACCGAAACAAATAACGATTTAGACTTTTGACATGATGTTGACCATGTTTAATCGGAAAATATATGGTATTATGGAATTATTATTAATAAAATCTCCTGTTGTCTTCTCAGGTCGAAACTTTTCGGACGTTGTCGTTGGCCTGAGTCTTCCAGCAGTTGTGAAATTCGTCACCGAAGCCCCGCACTCGTTCCAATGGTCTGATGACGGAACTCGGATATCTCTGGACAAAGTGACGATAGAGAGGAAATGTGAACAGGAGTTTGTTTTTGTCTACAGGATAATAAACGGTACAGTTATTTTTAAATAAAAAAATTAATATAAAAAAGAATCCTTGCTCAAACCTTTTTGTTATAGGACAAACTTTGGATGAGCAGTTCTCTCATAGTTGAAGATTTACACTGTCTTATTCATATGCTCTTTGCCGACTGTTTTCTTTTAGTCAGACATATACATACATGCTCTTCTGAAGTGCTCTTTGACGACTGTTTTCTTTTAGTCAGACATATACATACATGCCCTTCTGAAGAAATCTTAATCTTCGTCGAAAATATTTTAATATTGATGGACGGATGGCGTGACGACATAATCCCATCGGGTATGCTGTTCGTTGATATACCCGACGGGATTATGTCGTCACGCCATCCGTTTGTATGGGGGACGTGAACAAGATATAAGATTAACGGCTTCACCTAGGGTTTTAATATATCACATATACATTCCTCTGGCATTGAACTACGTTCCTATTAAGTTTTAAAATGGAGTCATTTCAATAAAATTTCTGGTTTCCATGGCAACATTTTTTTCCAGAAATAGGTTTACCAGGATAGAGACCGTGTGAACAAGATATAAGCTAAACCGCTTCACACAGGGCGCCTCACATTTTGCATATGCATTAATCTCACGCTGAACTATATTCCGATTTAAAATGGGTTGATTTAGATAGAATTTGTAGTTTCCATGGCAACATTACTTTTCAGAAAAAGCCATTTGATTAAGATATAAGCTAAAGGGCTTCACAGAGAGACTTTTAAAATTTTGCATACACATTAATCTTACACAGAACGACATTCCTAATGAAACAGGGGGCATTTCTATAAAGTTTGTGGTTTCCATGGCAACATTAACTTTTAAACATAGGTATACCTACATATAGACAACCTAAAGAAGATATAAGCTGAATTGCTTCATACAGGTTTCTAAGAGTTTCCATATACATGTTTCTCACAATGAACAACATTCGTATCGTATCGAATTAATCCCGAGTAGCCCGTGACTGTAGCCTAGATAAGATTATCGCCTTAATCTTGTAATATATTATATACCCATGCCAAATTGATTGCTATCCAGGACATTGAATATGTATTATAACATATATATTATATTTTAAAAAATTTGATCAAGCTTGAATGGCTGTTGTGTATGTTATATCACTTAATGTATGCATCGTAGTTGTTTAAATCTACTATTAACTTATGTATAGTATCTTATGTTCTTCAAACTATGTGACAAGACGTTATACCACACGTTTCCCACAGCCCCCGGAAACTTCCCTCCTAACAATGAGATCGACAAACTGGCTCGGACCTAATATACGGATTGTTATTGCAAAGAGTCCCGACCTAATATACGGATTGTTATTGCAAAGAGTCCCGATTCGAATCCAAAACGTTATAGATTCAATCGATTATGTTATCTCACTCAATTATTGAATAATCTTATCAATAATCTTTCCGTCACTGATGATTCGTACCGTAAAGCCACGTTTATTACAGGAATGGTTGATGGCTGCATGATTGCTTTACCGAAGAGTGAAAACGTTCTACTGGGCGTGGCTCAAGGATTTGGGACGTCTGACGTTCTACAATCTGATTGGCTGGCGTGCCTCAAAGTTCTTGGCACAATATCAGAAGAATGGAAGGATGTCCCCACTTGTCTTTCAGGTTTGATTTTATGTATGGACTGTACGGGTCCGTTTGAGTTTAATCAGCTATAATTGATTTTAGTCTTCTATAGCAAATAATGGTCTCTCAAGAAACTTTGTCCTGCAATTTAAAACAATTTAAAATGCGTATCCGGACTTCAATTGAAAATGAAAAAAAAGATCTTCTTTGCCAATTTAAATATTTTCTTGTAGAAATTCTGGCCGTGTCGGAGAAAGGTTTGACAGACAGCACGAGGATGTTGATTCCACTTCCCCGGGCGAGTCAAGCTGTTGTCTACCCTCAGATAAAGCTGGCTGATAAACTTCCCCCCGAGCCGCCACCTGATCGACCCGAAAAGGCGAGTTCTCTCCCCTTTTTTAGATTGAATTGCTAACATTTCAATATATTTCCATACATTAAGTGCGGGCGGTTGGCGAGAGCTTGCTGTGTCCTGGGACTCTCTGACCAATTTGACTGTGGCGTCCTGTTGTGAGTCTTGTCCTTGTCCTGTGGTTTCCTTGTCTGATGCCAGTCGTTGACGGTGGTTTCCTATGTCCGTTGGACTGGCACGCCGTCATATGAATGAACTAACCCAGTGTGGCGTACGACCCTAATCAATCAAGCCAGTCCAACAATATATTTCTACGAATCAAGAATTAACATCGTACCAACATAAACCAGTAATCATGACCCGTAGGCGCTACAAGTTTATCAACACTTCTTTCCAATATTGGTCTTTATTTAATACATTACAATAACAACTATTGTCTTCAAAATATGATAGCTACTATTCCTTGGGTAATAAACCAAACTTTTGACTCAAAATGATTTTGGTTTCCTCTTAATTTGAAGACCTTGCTCCGAAACCTTCCATATAACTGTACAGTACGGAAGCCGGGTAAGACCATAATCGCGCAACACAATATCCTATGTCGCTTTGATGGCCTTAACCGGCCTCCGTAATACAGCCAAAAAAGTCATTTTCTTCTCCGCCAGTGATAAACATCATTAAGTATGACGAGATGACATGGTCAAAGAAGGACTACTCCTTGAGGGACTTCTATGATACAT
This sequence comes from Katharina tunicata, assembly GCA_032466195.1. Taxonomy (NCBI): domain Eukaryota; kingdom Metazoa; phylum Mollusca; class Polyplacophora; order Chitonida; family Mopaliidae; genus Katharina; species Katharina tunicata. The sequence continues at coordinate 5,794 of JAVFBZ010196000.1, read as the reverse complement.
TTTGCGACAATTTGCCTCAAATCGTGATGGTCAGCTCTGGTGTGTATGGTTTGACTGATATAGAAACGTTTGGAGCCGGGGAGGTAAGTAGATGTCGCGAGACCACAATTTTACATTTTACACGGGACATAATGTTAAATCATTTTCAGCATTTCGTTGGACAAACAGTCTTGGCACCTACCTCAGTTAGTTCCGAGCAAGCCTACACATTAACAACATTTATCAAGTGATGATGGAGGTTGAATTTAAAATCTGGTGAACCTTACGAGTGTTATATAATAACTTGGACGATTTTCAAGCGTAAAAAACATCCAAATAACGACTGGGTCTACTCAAATGCTGCACATCATAACCAAAAAGCCGACCAAAAACCAATTTGCATGAAAGGAGGAAAAGACGTGAAAACCCCAAAAGATATGCTGCCAAGATATGCTGCCAAATGGGAATGCAGGCGTTTTGGGGCGTATCTTTGGTCAATATTCACAATAGCCCGAAATCTAAAAAGAGGGGCGTGGCTCTCGCAAAGTAACGAAGCGAGCTTTTTAAGTATTCAATTCCAATTTATTACGAAACTATGCAGGGACCAACGTCCTAGCTTCCCAAATTCGTGCGTCTCCCAAATTAAACAGTCGTTTAACTTATGGTTTTATTTGCTTTTATATTTTTCGGCTTCGTTTAAATCATTTGGGAAAGTGCCCAGTAACTTTGTTGGGACGGGGTGGGTTTTTTCTTCTACCTGCTGAAATCAACGTTTATTAAAGTAACAAAGGAACGAAGACAATTTCGTTTATTTCTTAAATAAAATAGTGTTTTATTTAATTCCAATTTATTTCGGATATTTGGAATCATTAAAGTTAAAATATCATTGAATGTAAAGCTAAACATCAATCTTAAATAGAATAAATACAATTTCTTGTAGAGCCCAGAAATAATACAAGGACTTCGTTGCTTCATCAAAAGTACTTAACCTGTTATTTGGCTCAATGTTGTCTTCCCCAGATTTTTCGGATCCAAACTTACGCCCGTCAAACCCGAGTAATTGCCATGGAACCCAACGAGACCTACATGAGTATCCCACAGACGTATTCAGTTAAAATGGAGGTCATCGAAAGCCCAGGGAAATGTAGGTTGCGGTCAATTAATACAGCGTAATTCGGGTAGTCATTTTGATGTCGTTAGGGATTTCCTGTGGCCTGGTGTTCTCTGAGCTAAGGGACATCAGGAACCCGATAACAAAACCTGAATTCCCAAAAATCCATCTCAGTCAAGTTGTTTTTATCCTGTCACAGCTCTTACCCTCAGTACGACTTTGTTGACCTAGTTTACGCACGTTATGGGTGACAACTTCCGGTTTATATCCGGCGTTTCAGGTGTAACAGGTTAGCCCCAGCACCTAAGAACAAAAATTAGGCTGGTGATGCTCTGCGTAGTGTAGTTATTCAGATTGCTAATATTTGGGATGGCCACAACTCCAGATAGATTCATGTTATTAGATTTATACATCGCCATACATATTTATGTCATGCATCAATTCCTCTTTGTTCCTAAAAAAAAAAGGAGATTTGGACTTTCTTTTGACGCACGATCATCAAGGCCGCAATAAAGACAGCAGAGCGAAATATAGTTCCGTCCACCATGACCGTGAGCACTGTGGATAAGCATGCAAGTCTTAAGTAACGAAAATAAATATTCCCGTCTACCCACTTTACCTTTTCAGATTCAAAGCCGTACACTTTAGAAGAGATCATAAACAAATTCAGCCTCCCGTGTAGGGTCAGGTTTGTGGAAGAAGGGGCCAGATTTAGGAATAAAGCGGACGCTTATCAGATGAAAGAGCTAGAGCTACAAGATACCTACAAGGAAACCTATTTCCTCTGTAACGCCATTTATCGTGGTCAGTACTGGAAGAGTATCATCATAGTTCTTTTCTGCGGGCAGTTCATTAGGCTTCCTGTGCCCTGGCCCGCTCTGAGTTAAAGGGCATCAGAAGGGTGATTTCTTGTGGTGTCCTGTTTCGAGTTCTGTTCTGCTCATGTAGCATCTTTGTCTGTTGCCATGCAGTGTTGTTGAGGGTGGTTTATGCTAGTTCAAGTATGGCGTAAACCCACAACAAATCTTGTTCTGGGGCACGTCGTATCTGCAGCTGTGCGCAAACAGCAGAATCGTCCTGTCAGATTGTTTTTTCAAATGTATGAAGACCAAATGAAAGCTAGACTATAACATACCTGATAGGACTTCTGTCCTACTGGAGAGTATGCTAGAACTATTTATCATTTGGTGGGTAGATATGTTGAACTTGTTTAAGCGGCATTTAGAATATACATGTATATCAATATCAATACATATTTCAATATAATATAGAAGTTGAAAATCCATCTTAGTCATATTTTTATGATGTTTTGAACTGTGATGAAAATGTGGTATACCTCCATCATCGCTTGTAAGAAGTATAATAAAACGGTATGTTGGGGATTTAAAAAAAAAAACGTCGTAGGCTTAGAGCCAACAGTCATTGAGCTCCACCAGATCACAGCTGACATAATCATTTACTGGACATTTCCCCTTCCTGGTCATTCGGTTATATTTATCTTTGAAATAATGGCAGAGAAATCCTAACAGACACCTGAGAATAGCCTGCACTTCAAACGTTGTATCCAGTGGGTTTCAACTTTGAACCAGTCTCAAATATAGATCCTTTGTATTCTAAGACGACCAGTCCACGCCAGTTTGCTTTTTATACTGGAATATCAAAGCCTTTACCTTAAATACTTAAACCCCTGTCGTCAATTATAGAGTACAATAAACTATATAGACCAAGTAAAGCGTACGAAAAGAACAAAATTCTACAGGACATATTGGTGAACACGAAAGGTTAACCACAGAGCCTCAGTTATGGAGAATATGGGTTATCTGATACAGCAGGTAGTTTCGTCTGTTCTAGTAGGTCCCTAGAACTGTGGGTTCATTTCTATGTCTTAATAATACACTTATTTTAAGCTACACCGGAATATCCGTGTGTGCAACATATTTACCACATAGGTTCTTTGCCAAGTAAACTTGTATTTCCTTTTCTGGAGATTCCTGGAACCCATAACAACTCAAGATTAAGATCTTTCTAGAATCTAAATGTTTTCTATTCCTTTGTATTAAATAAAAAAATTAACTCTCTGAAATTGGCCATTAAGCTCATTGCATAGATCTAGATGTATTAGAGCACGAGAAGAACATTACACCTATTTTTGAAACAGAGAGTAATCCTTCACATGTTAAGCCGTGTGCTTCCCGGTGAAGTACTCCGACACCATTTGCCATATAAGTTAAGCGGGCCCTCCCTAGAGCAGGGCGTTAAGTGCCGATCAATCCATCGTTTTGCTCTTTTTCCAGATGGTGGTTTGAACACGACGGTGGTTGTGATGCCGGTATATGTTGAAATCTCAGTAGAGGTTGCTGAAGGCTATGAAGACAAAACACAGCCAGAGTGGATTGAATATATTGCGGAATTGGAGAAAATTGCTGGGGCCTTCAATTTCAATATCCCCGCGCCCAATAAAAGTGAGTCAACAGCACGTGTCCGAAGCCACGTTTATCCATGTTCCAATACATTTGATGTAATAATAGAATGGTGTGTTTGGACAAATGGCGAAAGAAATATAACATACCTGTAAGTTGTTTGAGTGGCTTAGTATTCCGGTGTTAGTATCTATATCGAAACCAGAAGTTGATATCCATAAGAAATGAATTGTGTTAAAACATACCTGTAGTTGTACCGATGAGTTTAGCATAATACATAGTTAGCGGAACATACAACATTTTTACTCAATGTCTCAGCCTTTATCATTCCACCATCGGGAGATAACGATCTATTTGATTGGCGGTGACTCAGCAGCCCGGCGCCTAAACGGACGGACGGACGGACGGACGGACAACTACTGAGCCACTGCTCGGTACCAGGAGATAACGACAATTAACGTTTAATAATTAAGCCAATATGTGGTTATTTCAACACGCGCTTATTGCACAGCAAATATGGAAATGCAAACTATTAGAGAATAAAAAATGCACTGAATGGGGAAAATGTCGCAGTATTTTTCTTTTTTCATTTTTTTTCAGAGATTGCTGTTTATTCGCCGGGCCAAATGAACGCTGGTGAAAATATCTACGAGTACATCGTTCCGAACAGCTTTGTAACATTGTCAGAGACAGAAGACGATACCTCAAATTATGAGGAACCCGTAGACCCCCCTTTACCCCGCAACGCCCTCACATTGCCAAGAAAACCGGGCCAAAATCAGTACGTCAAACTTCCAAAGCCAGCGAAGCCCGCCAAGAAATCACCCAAATCCCCAGGTAGTCCAATTTCTATGGGCTCTTTGATTGGGGCAGCAGCACCCATTCAGGTAACACGAGATGGAAAACCCAATCACCCCTCACCAACTACGCCCATTAGTCCTCTAACACGAGGGAAAGGGAAACAAGCGATCGTTCCGCCTTTCCAATATACGCCTTCAAAACCATCACGGCCATCTAGGTCCCACTTGACAAACATAGGCCAGATTCCACCAGATGTTAAGGACTTAACAGTCGAAGAGGTTTGTGATTGTATGAAACTGTTAAATTTGGGAGAATTTGTAGATGCTACAAGAAAGCTTCAAATTGACGGATCTCTCTTGAAAGAATTTAAGGCGGAGGACTATCAAAATGACCCCAGTTTTAAAATGTCGGTCACTCAGTCCAAGATGCTTGAGTGTTTTGCTAAACACGGATGGAGACCCAAACACAACTAAAGAATAAGCAGTATTTTAAAGTACATTAAGTGAGGCTAACGCCTCGGAAACTGATACTGTTCGTTTTAACAAGCTCAAGTATTAAGCATTTGTGACATAATTGTGACATTGTGACGTAATTGTTAATAACAAAACTGGCTTGGAGCTTCTCTGTCGAACTCGATTATTCAAATCAATGGTTAGTTTCTATATTGAGACATTTTTATGTAATGAATATTATGTGTGTGTATTTTTGAAGTTCATCCTTGCTGTAGTAACGTCAATTTTAGAATACTATGTTCCTAACCAACAAGTGATAAGCCGTAAACTGACACCCAGGATAAAGAATATCTCAAGGCTATATAAGGGATATGAAACGACACTAGTGGCATAACTCAATATCATCATTTGATATAATAAATGAGAAATAATGAGATATTGTATAGTGAAATATTGTATAATGAAAGTGTTCATTCTTGTCTTTATTTACGTTTTGAATCCGTCTTAATAGTTGTGACTATAATTTAAGGATAATTTAACAAATGTTAACCAATAAATGGTTGTTCGTTAAGACATATTCCAATATAGGCCTAATGTCCGTGGGACTGCTTTAGTTAGTTTAAATATTAATTTTGTGTAGTGAGTATAATTTGCATTTGTGGGGTTACAATGGTCTTGTTAGTAGTATGACGTCGTTTTTTGCTTTAAGCCGTTATCATACTTAAGGATACCCCCAACATCTCAAAATTTGCTATTTTTTTATTATTGCAAATTCAAAAAGTTGAGATAGTGTTCTTTTTCCTAGAGCAGACCCGATAAAAAATATTTGAATTGGAAGACCGTTAACTTTGATGATAAAACTTGACTACATTATTGACAACAGTGGTGTTTGACAATCAATTAAATACAGGTAGCTACCTGGAGGGGATTTACAGTCTACTAGCCCATGCCCGATGTGCATATACGTGTATCAACAGTTTCCGTGTATTGTGTATTAAGAATGTTAGTTGGAACATGGAGTGTACTAGAGA